>OX463243.1:91277673-91345173 GCA_949820135.1 Sylvilagus floridanus | reverse complement strand
ATAAGTTCCTCCCAGAACGAGCTTATAATGTAAGAGGGTTCTGCCAAAAAGCAAATGTTCTCTCTCCTTTCGTTCCCTACACAGGTAGCTGTGACTTCATAATTACAGTTGTTAATATATTCTAATGCTCTTAGCACTTGAGTATCAGTTTACTGCTCAGCCTAAAAATTCTCTATGTTCAAACTAATAATAATAAATACCTATTGAGCATACATGTTACACACATACACTCCCTCTCTCTCTCACTTGATTTTTAGTCTTTACAGAAGTTATCATTAGCTTCATTCATAGATGAGAAAATCAAACTTCAAAAAAAGACTAAATGACTTAAAAACTCAAGATCACATGGCTAGTAAACGCTTTAAGACAAAGCATAGGTCTCTCTAAGTGCAAGATTTTTCTAAACGCCCAATACTAAGAGATATAAATCATAATAGTGGATTTAAATTTACTTTGCAACTACAATCCAAATAAACTACACTACTAGAGGATATGGCTTCAGAGCCAGATTCTGCCACTTACTAACTGCGTAACCATAGAAGTTCCTCTGGTTCAGTCTCTGTAAATAGGGTCCACTCCATGGTGCAGGACTTAAGCAGCCACATGTGGCACCCACATCCCATACGGGTGCCGGTTTGAGTACCAGCTGCTCCTCTTCCGATCGAGCTCCCTGCTAATGTGCAGCAGAGGATGGTGCAAGTCCCTGGGCCTCTGCACCCACATGGGAGACCCAGAAGAAGCTCCTGGCTCCTTGTGGCCATTTGGGGAATGAACCAGCGGATGGAAGATTTCTCCCTCTGTAACTCTGATTTTTGAAATAAATAAAAAAAATCTTAAAAAAAAAAAAATAGGGACACCTCCAAAGAATCATATAAGGTTTAAATGACATAAATAAGTAAAATGCCTAACAATCCAGTATCTGGCACATAATTGTCAATGTAAAAATAACAGTGGCATTTCCTTGAAATCATATAGACTGAAATCAGTCTCTTTTTTTTTTTAAGATTCATTTATTTATTTGAAAATCAGAGTTACACAGAGAGAGGAGAGGCAGAGAGAGGTGTCTTCCGTCAACTAGCTCACTCCCCAATTGGCTGCAACGGCTGGATCTAGGCTGATCCGAAGCCAGGAGCCAGGAGTTTCCTCTGGGTCTTCCATGTGGGTGCAGGAGCCCAATGACTCGGGCCGTCTTGTACTGCTTTCCCAGGCCACAGCAGAGAGCTGGACTGGAAATAGAGCAGCCAGGATTCTAACCGGCGTCCATATGAGATGCAGGCACTGCGGCGGTGGCTTTAATCATTACACCACAGCGCGGGCCCCTGAAATCAGTTTTTATAAAATACAACATTTTCCAAAATCAAAGAACTAATACTTACTACAATCTGGGAAAATGAAACATCACCAAAAGCTAGCCTAGTGTAAAAAAAAATGTTTAATGGGATTTTAGTCTTAAAATGTAATCTGAAACAATTCCATCCTATAACTATGGTATTTATCTCATTTCTGACAATATTCAATATACATTCAAATCTTATTTTTATTTATTCTAGTACTTCTATATACCAAAAAGCCTTCACTGTATTTTGTATTGCCATTGTACTATATTTCAATGGTACATAATTTTATTGCTTTTCGTTAACTCCATTGTCCTGAGCTAAGTTTCTGGTTCCTTTCTTAGCTCTTCTGCATTTCCCCTCCTTTCATATCATTTCCAGTGGTGGAGTGGATGACATCTGATGTGTGGTGATGATGAAACCCTTATGATAGTTGCTCATGATTAGTGGTCTCTGGTCCTGTGCTTCAAACATGAGCACAAATCTACAGAATGGCCCTGTGTGGAAGAACACAGAAAGTAAATGATGCAGTTGATTTGTTCGGAAATAAGGACTCTTTTTTTCCTACAAATATACTCATTAAGATGTAAGAAATGGCTACACAATGCTCTTGTTAAAACTGGTTCAAATTAGACCAACGTTATACATTCTATCCATTTCTATGTTGGAGATCTTCAATATTTCACAGATGAAATACATGGCATTTAAAAAGCCATTCACATAATCCACATATGATAAAATTTGGTGTCAGAAACTGTCAATGGGGACAAATGACCCTTTTTTCATTCATAATTTTTCTTACATGAAAATACTATGCACCAATTGAATTTAAAAATACTAAATATGGCTAGTTGTATACTTTAAGGTGATCAGTAAATGGCATCCATACATCCCTTGTGGCAGTCAGAATCCTGTCCCTATCAGATAATTAATCGCATGCTTATCTTTGTATTCATTTCCTTTGCTGCAGCCATCTTCTCTTTTCTCTAAAATGTTCAAAAGTGAATATATAAATTACAGTCAGTTGACCTCCTTACGAATAGCAGATATCCACTGGTCCCCCTTCCCCTATCGCAGGAAGGAATATCCCCTTTATTGTTTTCATAATGCCAAATTATCTTGATGCACAGGCACTGCTCAAAATAGCACGCTAGTAAATACAGCATGAGAGTCATTGACATTCTCAGTGCATTCCAATGGAACAGCACAGCATAAAGTTTTATCTGTATTATTTTAAAGGACACAGAGTCAGTTTTATTGAAAAGGCTTTGTGAAGCATGGTAGGATTATAGGAAACATGAACTTTACTAGACTTTGCATGTGATTTTATTTTAAAGCATGCTAGTTCTTTGATAGAAATACAGCATCTAATTAATGACTGAAAATGGCTTCCATAGTTTTATGTAATATTCATCTGTATGTATCTCTCTTAAAGAGTTTACATTTTGCTTAAGTGCTGTAGATGTTTCAGTCAACGGCAAACTTCGAAGAAAAGGGTATTTGTGCTTCTCGCGGTACTCTCACATCCATCACTCTCTTCCATTAAAAACCATGTAAGTGTCTGAGAAGGACGACCACCCACATGGCATGCGAAGGACAATGGCAGAGAAGCTTAAAAGCATCTACCAAGCAGCAAATCACACCAACAAGACCTCTGTGTTAATAATTCAAAGAGTTTATTTACTCTGAAATAGCATCAAAACAGCTTATTCTTAAATACAAATTACAAAAAGTGTCTAGCTTGACTAAACCGTTCTAGTAGAAGTTTACTGATAATTTTTTCATAAACTATTTTGCAGTGACAAAAGAAAAGCTGAACTAAGAAAAAGCTGTCATTATCTACCTTTCACTCTTTAAGCAATTAACTTACTGTAAAAATATCCAAAGATATTTTTCATAAATACTTGACTTCCCAGAGCATATTCTAAATTTTGAAATCATATCGATTTAATCCCCCATGACATAAGTCAAATTTCTGATAAAGACATCAAAATCCAGGTGGAACTGAAAATAATGGCAATTAAATGCAGCATTGCTCATTAGAACAATCAAAAACATACCCCCCCCCAGGGATTAAAAAAATTTTTTTTCCAGTTTGGAGGGTATTGAGGGCAGAAATGGCAAGACAAGTACACACACAAATGGGCATATAAGCAATTAATTAGGGAAGTCGATTGAAGGAGGATGAACACTAAGATCCATTTGAAAAACATGGTAACATAATCACCCCGCTTACTTAGAGGGCAATGTGTAAATACACGTCTTCCTTTGTTGTCTAGTTATGAAAAAAAGTTCATTATTCAACCCACCTCTCTGAAGAGGAAATACGCATGTATTAATATAATACAATTGAAGATTTGTATTAACAATATACAGATTTCAAAATTGCCTATAGAAACCTGATTTTTGAATTTGGTATTTTAGGTGGTAAAGCATGGAAACGTCAACTTTGATTTGAGCTAACAAAAAGGAATTTAGAGGATGGATAAGCTCCAGGACCTTTGAATTAAATGAAAGACCAGAACACTCCACAGAATGTCTGCAATAACAGTCTCTACAGAAAATTATGAGGAACTACATAAATCCACCCTCTTCCTCTTCACACAGGCTCATTAAAGCTGTACTGACTCTCTGGGCAGCTATAATTCTGCTGACTGATACCCTGGAATCACCCTGTCAATACCCAGTGGTGTGCTGCCTCTCCAACTATCTCTGCCCCTAATATTCCTCTCTTTGATGGGATTTGCTGACCTTTAATCTGATGCTAGTTTACTCTCATCACTGAAGTGTAAGTCAGAGAGCAATAAAACGGCAACCTCACTGATTCAAAAGGGAGAGCTAAAGCCTGCTAACTGTGAATCTAACCTTTTGTAATGGCTCGCTCTTAGAAGAGGAAGCATGAAGTGGAAGGCAGCTAAAACAAACAATGTGTAATGCTGAGCGCAAGATTTATTAAATCCCTTTAGCATGGTATTACAAGAGGACATCAGAGCTGTAAACAAAAGATACACAAACATTTGCAAGGGAGATCAAAGTTCTAGTCAGAACAACCCCACCCCCACCCCCACTAATACAAATCTCCAATAAGAACTGTGTTACAGCAAATCAAGCAAGGTTAGATGAACAGAATACATCTGGGATGACTCCAGGAGGATGTAAACAACACTGGAATAATAAAATCATCATTAAAAATAAGATGTCTTTCTGTGACGAGTTATGAGACTGTAATGACTGAAAACCAAAAACTCCCATTCACAATAGGTCCCAGGGGATTCAAAGAGCTTGCGTGAATTAAATGCTTCAGTCTAATATTAAAGGTAAGTTAATAATATGACCTCACATTTATTTAGAGCTTCCTATGTCCTAGGCACTGATCAAAGGGGTGTATCTGTATTAACTCATTTAATCATCCCAACATACGGAAGGCCCAGGCACTGCTATGCCCACTTCCTCTATCATGAAACTGAGACACAACATGGTTAAATGCCATGCTTCCCATCACACAGTAAGAAGGGAGAAAAGAAGCCAGCATTTGATCCTGGGTCCTCTGGCTTTTCAGGTTAAATTTTACCACCTCTTATACACAGTACATTAACAAGAATCTAAAAGAGTAACTGCTTAGCCAAAACATTCCTTTCTACTTAATTTTTGCATTTCTAAGAGGTGCTTCTGTGTTATTAAAAAAAAAAAGTGTCTTATTACAGGGACCTTTAGTAAATCAGTGAATTCATTTTTTACTTACTTTTTGCTTTGGTTGATATCAAACTGATTTTGAAGAGATAAAAATAATAAGAAATGCCACTGTATGAATAACAACATATTCTATAATTTTTTTGTATTTGTAAAAATTGGTCTCTTAAAGATTATCACCAGGTCTATTTGCAAAAAATGTTGAAAATGAAGAAGTAAGTACTAATTCAAATGTTAAAATAGTAAAGTTCAAATATCTAACATATGCAAATGTTCAACTGTATTTATAAAAAAGAAAACAAATTTATTATTCCACATTCATGAATAACAGCAAATTTTGACCTCTGTTTTAAATGATTTGAAGTTGCCTTCAAGTTTTTTTGTATAAGTGATCTCTGAAGACTTCAACAATTTGGCCAAAAATCTTGAAGAGCCCTAACTGAAATACAAGAATATACAGATTAATTTAATATCAACTAGTGGTATTAATCAAACAAGGCCACACCTGCTTCCTCAAAGATTAAGTATCTTTCATTTTAAATCAGTCTGTTAAACAAAAAAAGAAAAGCATTTTTCAGGTTGCCAAACACATGAATCTATAAAAAATATACACTAAATGCCAGAGCGTAAACAAAGCGGAAGTTATTGCATAACAAATCTCTCCCAATCCTCTTGGGTAAAACAGAATCTGACAGTATTAGGTTCTAACAGGTGCAGATAGTGGAAGAATTACTTATTCATTCTACTAGAAAGAAAAAGAATAATAAAAAGCATAATTTAATTTATAATTTATGTTTACAAGTGTTATTTTTAAGAGTTACAGTCTGCTTTGCAGATTACTTGCTCTGGTTCAAGTTGACATGCTGCATCATAGAACAAGCCTGAAGGGTCTTCGCAACATGTACAGTAATTAACACGTCATTAACACATTAACTAATACACATTCAACATCATCAATGTTAATAGCATAGTAATTAACTTATTGTACAGCACACATAGCACCCCCTGGCACTTTTCAAAATAAATTTGGAAATGCATACTTTCAAATATTTAAAAAGGTAGCTATTCACATTGAAATATGTCATCAATAAACATTTTTATATGTGTGTTGTGTGAGTGTGTTTTAAATGAGGCATATTTAGTGACAGTACAAATTAAATCTGTATCTGATTCAAACTGTACAGGAACAAAAATACAAAGAACAAAGACAAGCCTTATTCTGTGAAAGAACTAGTAATACATTAAAAATTTAATACTTGGCAGGTCAAATCTGGATACTCTGCGCTGAAGACAACCAATATTAATGAATCAGACTACAGAGTCATTGTCTAGGATCCCAAAGGAAACAATAATGCAAGTAGAACAAATTCTTCTTGGGCGAGAAAATCCTGTGAAACAACAGAGTATCACTGGTCAATGCTCCAGTCATAAATATGCTAAATCTTATACAATATTTTAAATATGCATACAAGCTATATCTGGTTTTAATTAAAAATTCAGTCTGATTTCATCTTTCAGTTTATGACCCGGCAGTAAACATCTTTGCATAAATATGTGCCTATTAGCCTCTCTCCATATTAAGGAACAATCATTGATTTTTTAAAAAATACAAGTTCCATCTTTTTTCCACAATACATCCAAAAGATCTAAGTGGCTTCTTCAAGAAACAGGCTTGGTTTTCTCTAACAATGAAGGTGACACAATTAAAAGAAGGTGAAGAAAAAGCAACACCGGGTGTCATGGTTTAGACAAGGGTCTTGTCAGATCAAGTAGCTACTCACAGTTGATCTGGGAAACTGAGTAGAAAAGTGAGAAGAAAAAAATGTAAAAGGATGAGCTAAACAAAGTAAACTCATTAGTCTACCAGGTGGACTCAGAGTAATTCAAACCTGGTTATTTTAAAAATAACGTTCTTTAACATTATTTGAAACTGTTATGGAAATGAGAGCCTCTTGTAAAATATAACTGCCTAGATGGTTCAGTCAGCTATAGGACTTTTCTTCTCAACTCAGTCTCCTTTCTATTCATGCTTTCATTCAACAAACCTCTATTAAGTAGCAATATTATATCAAGTACAATATTATAGCAAAATTTATACAAAGCCATTCAGCAGAAATTACTGATCAAAACTGTCTTGATAACTTCAGACTCCACTAATAAATAGCTATTTCACAAATGCAATTCTGAAGTACAATTGCTAAATTTTAAACCAATTAACATGGTATCTAATAAAATTAGTTATACCGGAATATATATATTCATTTAGTTTTTCATACATAGCCAGGAAACTCAGATACACAGTGAAATGTTGGCTAATAAATCTGTAAATGTCCTCTCAGTAAAAAGCATTTATTTAAAAACACAAAAATTTATCATTCTTTTTATTTAAATCATTTTTGTTATTGACTGTCCTTGAGCTGTTTGGAATTACTGCCTGTAGTAGACATCACACTAGTTTGAGATCAGAAAACTAGTGAAAATATCAGTTTCCAAAAGGGGGTGCCAAGTTAAATTATTTTAAGTATTCTTTCAGCTTTAAAATTCTATAATTCTATGAAGTATCAAATAATCTAACAAAAGCCATTGTTTAGAAAACACTGAAGCTCTTCTCACCTGGAATCTACAAATAGTTCTCATGTATGGTTAGAGAAAGAATGAATTAGAATTTAATCCATGAACAATGAAGTATCTCCTTATTTAGTTTTTGGCCTATGGGAAGAATGAGAGAGCAGAACACCTCACTTTTAATAAAGCTTTTTAGTTTTCAGATTTGGCAATGGAGAAACGGTCAGTTATCTGACAAAACACATTCCACATTCAGCATATTGTTTGGTGGACATGCCTTGTTTTAATGATATCAGGTCCTATTTGGGAAATTAGGATGACGATATAAATAATGCCATGCATGTACACAGCTCGGATAAGACTACACTATCACTACATCTCACCGTGGTTTGTTTGGGTGGAAAGCCACCTGCCTGCGGAGGCTACACTGTGGATGAGCTGAACTGTCAGCAGTTTATCCTGAGGTCGTCTGCAGTACATACAATTATGCTGAGGTCACCTGGGTTACAGAGGAAGCCTGAAGTTTAAAACTGTCATTAGAATATTACAGCCTGATTTTAACAATACAGCAGTGCTTCTAATGATCTTAAAGGTAATTCACTATTCAGACCCCAAGCAAAAGATGCAAATGTAGCACTGAAAGCTCCTTATTAAATACCCACAGGCTACATCTCTGTACAATAAGTGGTCCAGGTCTTTTTAGAACATACTAATTAGATGAACAGAGAATCGGAAAAATGCAAAACCAGGTCACGCAGCAAAAATAGTGAAGTGTTAAAAAAAAAAAGGGAGGGGGGAGGGGATTGAGGCCAGTATGAGAAAAGCATACCAAATAATTCCATCCCACCATTATTAAAAAATTCTTTAAATAAGGAAGCAAAATAAATCATGTCAGGTCACTTTCACTCACCCAAATTAGGGTGGATTTTACTATTAAAGTGAAGTTTTAGGATTATTGTCAGAGATGTGCTTAACTGATGATACAATACTATGAATAATACATTAAGCAAAAGCCCAATCTAAAATTAAATTTGCCTTGGGTTATATACTATTACTATAAACATTCAGAATTATTCTGGTTTACAAATGAAAACTAATATCAAGAAAAATACTTTTGGGGGGCTTTACTCTTTAATAGTTATATATACAGAGTTGCCAAACGAACACTGTCAATTTTAAAGAAGATTGTGTCTTTAAATTCTCATTTACTTGTAGACAGGCACATGTATAGATGTATTTAATAGGGAAACATTACATGTCATTTAAGACACACCAAAATTCAAATAATTTATTTTCATATGAGGGGTTCGGTCAAGGGTTCTTTCTGAAAATGAAGTCTTCCTGTTCTCATCCTAACTTCCTGGAATCTGCAGAGCGGATAGGCTAGTATTATGTTCTAGCACCTGTGCCATTGACATTGTCAGCACGGAGAATTTGCTGCTCTTCTTCTGAATCTGGCATGCTGGAGAAGAGAGGTAGAGGGGAGGTGTGGTGGTGAAAGGGTATCCTTACCGGTGAGGAGACTAGCTCCCACTTGATAAATTTTGCTTAAAAATGAAACTGCGAGGCCCGTGCTGTGGCATAGTGGGTAAAGCCATTGCCTGCAGTGCCGGCATTCCACATGGGCGCCAGTTCTAGACCTGCTCCACTTGAGATCCAGCTCTCCGCAATGGCCTGAGAAAGATGGCCCAAGAGCTTGCACCCCTGCACCTGCATGGGAGACCTGGAAGAAGCTTCTGGCTCCTGGCCTCAGATCGGTGCAGATCTCTGCGGTTGTGGCCATCTGGGGAGTGAACCAGCTGATCAAACCCCTTCACTTTGCCTCTGCCTTTACCTCTCTGAAACTCTGCATTTCAAATAAATACATAAATCTTTAAAAAATTAAGTTATGTTTATTTTTTAAAAATGAAACTGCATCTTGCAGCTGTGGGATTTGTGTTTTACAATTCTTTCTTCATGACCTATGCTCATGACAATGATCTCTGTCTCTCGTTTTCTTTTTTCATCTTCTAAAAAAGATGAAGTATACAATAAGTGAAAATAGTAATAATTAAGCATATGACATAGAGAATTGTCATCTCACACATTTCTTGAAAACAATGTAGTTTTCTTAGAAGTACTTTAGCAACATTCCATTCAACACCATAGATTCTTCTTTTATTAATTTTTTTACTGAGGAAAAATACCTCCTGGTGTCAAACTGGGTTTCTGGAAGTTGTTTTGGTTTTTGGTACCAATCGATTCCAAATCCATCTGCTTCTATTTTATTATTTGTGTATCCTTAAAAATATACATTTTAGGCCGGCGCCGTGGCTCAACAGGCTAATCCTCCGCCTTGCGGCGCCGGCACACCGGGTTCTAGTCCCGGTCGGGGCACCGGATTCTGTCCCGGTTGCCCCTCTTCCAGGCCAGCCCTCTGCTGTGGCCCAGGAGTGCAGTGGAGGATGGCCCAGGTGCTTGGGCCCTGCACCCCATGGGGAGACCAGGAAAAGCACCTGGCTCCTGGCTCCTGCCATCGGAGGAGCGCGGTGCACCGGCCGCAGCGCGCCGTCCGCGGCGGCCATTGGAGGGTGAACCAACGGCAAAAAGGAAGACCTTTCTCTCTGTCTCTCTTTCTCACTGTCCACTCTGCCTGTCAAAAAAAAAATATATATATATACATTTTACATAAATTTGTCCATCCACTTTAAATAATAAACTTATACTCATTTTTTAAAAAAGATTTATTTATTTATTTGAAAGAGTTACAGAGAGAGGTAGAGACAAAGAGAGAGGTCTTCCATCCATTGGTTCACTCTCCAGATGACTGCAACAGCTGGAGCTGAGCTGATCCAAAGCCCGGAGCCAGGAGCCTCCTCCGGGTCTCCCATGTGGGTACAAGGGCCAAGGACTTGAGCCATCTTCTACTGCTTTTCCATGCCACAGCAGAGAGCTGGATCAGAAGAGGAGCAGCCAGGACTAGAACTGGCGCCTATATGAGATGCTGGCACTTCAGGCCAAGGCCTTACCCCACTGTGCCACAGCACCAGCCCCAAAATTTAGACTCATTTTTAAAAATTGTACTCTTATACATTAAACAATTTTTTTTTAGATTTTATTTATTTGAGAGGTAGAGTTACAGACAGTGAGAGGGAGAGACAAAGAGAAAGGTCTTCCTTCCGTTGGTTCACTCCCCAGACGGCCGCAACAGCCGGAGCGGCGCCGATCCAAAGCCAGGAGCCAGGAGCTTCTTCACAGTCTCCCATGCGGGTGCAAGGGCCCAAGTACCTGGGCCATCTTCCACTGCTTTCCCAGGCCATAGCAGAGAGCTAGATTGGAAGAGGAGCAGCTGGGACTAGAACCAGCGCCTATATGGGATGCTGGCGCCACAGGCGGAGGATTAACCCACTGCGCCACAGCACCAGCCCCACATTAAACACATTTTATATTCACTTTAAAATAACTAATACAAATAATCATAAACACCCAAAGTACTAAATCAGTAGACTAGGACTTGAGCTCCGGATGCCCTCCTCACACCTGCGGATTGGTTCTACGGCCTCGGTCAAGTCACACCTCCCACACCTCCCACACCTCCCACACACACTCTAAGTTTTCTCATCCATGAAATGAGTGATTGAAGATCTCCTGCGGGTTCTTCAACAAGTTCAGAATTTAGTTAGACTCTCAGATATTATGACTACAAATTTCTATTAAGTGGCCAGATGGATCCCAGAATTCAAATGATCTTTATTTGCTCTGTAAAGCAAATTTTAATCATTACCCTAAATTCTCTGAAACATAAACTGTATCACATTCCAAAGGAGCTTTTGTGGAATTTTCTGGGAAAAGACTGCTCTTCTCTCAGAAGCTAGCTGTGTGGCAGAAGAGAGCAGAGGCAAGGCGTTGAGGTGAGAAGTTTTCGTTAGAGGTGAGAAGAGCAGCCCCCCAACTGATACACCTTATTCTAAAATTGCAAACACATTGCCTCACAAGACCAAATCTGTTTCTACTGGCTGAGCACTCAGGTCCAAAGAACTAAAGTGCACGTACTAACCTAATAATTGACCTGTTCCATCCCACTGCTTTGCAGTCGACGAGGCTCCCAAGCGCTTGTGTGCAGGCCCCTATTTAAAAGGCCTTACAGGGGCAGGTGTTTGGCCTCAAGTCAAGGTGCCACGCGGGACACTTGCATCCCACATCAGAGTGCCTGGGTTCAAGTTCTAGCTCTGCTCCATGTTCCAACTTCTGCTCAGTGTGCCTTGGGAGGCAGCAAATAATAGCTTATGTGGTCGCATCCCTGCCACCCGTGTGGAAGATCTGGATTGAGTTCCTAGCTCCTGGTTGTTGTGGGCACTTGTGGAATGAACCAGTGAAATGAGATCTCCTTCTCTCTCAATTAAATCAAATAAGTAACTTTTAAAAATTAAAAGTCCATTATCATTAAAGAATGATACGTTGTGTAAGTGTATCAGGCAATTCCTCAAAAAATGGTTGCTATATGCAAGTGAATAATAATCAAAATGTCACATTAAATCTTAACAATTATAAGAACGACTAAATAAATAAAGTATATTTAAAAATTATATTTAAAACATCAATCCTTTCCAAGCAGGGTGGTGGACAATATATATTCATGTAGTTTAAGATCTTTATGGGACACTATGCAAATGATACTCCTGGCCACGTCCAGTTCACAGTAAACACACACTTCCATGGGAAGCTCCCATAAACTGTGATGCTGCTGCTTCCTGCAATCAGACACCCTCACATAGCAGTTTCCCTACATAAACTACAAGTACAGTAAATTTCACTGTGTGTTTTTTTAGACATGTGAATACATTCTGCTGGTATGGATGACATTTCAGAATGGTTCAGGTCTTTAACTAATTTGTTGAAGACATTAAATTACTTCAAACCAAAATTGTAAGTTACATTTGCCAGACAAAGGTAGTAGTCATAATCCTGAGACTCTAGAATATGATTTATTGGTTCATACTTGGATCACCTGCCAATCTAAAATGCACCCCACTTTTTTCTGGTACTCTCAATAAGGTCTTGAGTTTGGATGGTATAACAAGCAAGCTAGCTTATGAATTTTTTGTTTTGCCCTCAAGAAGCTATTCTAAATGAATTAGTCTTCTACAAATTAATGAATTCATATTTTAAGATGCATTTGCAAAATGTTCTATCATTCCAATGCTAATTTGCAACCTAGTTAGGAAATGTTAGCCTAACAGGAAAAAAATTCTAATGGGGAATGAATGTCATGTTTGCACAGAAGAAAAAAAAAAAAAGATGTGAATATAAAAGCCCATATGTACTGGTTTTGACAAGACACTACATTTAAGTGATTTTATTACACATATTACTTCAAAACTTCAACAGCTTTTAGATACACATTTAGCTATTGAAACCTCTTAAATAATGATTAAATTTTAAAAATCACATTAAATTACATGTAATTTCTTGAAATCAATTATAGATGAACAGGATAGGAAACAGTTAATGTACTAATTACAGTAATTAAGAGCTGCCAATTTAATTATAGCAGGGGATACAAATGCTCTAACATTTGTTAGAATGTAAAAAACAAACCTTTAATGCACAGATTTTGTTCACAAACATCTAATGGAGACCTCCTCTACCTCACTCTGTGCTTCTCTGCTGACACAACAGCAATGGGTTCAGATTGAAGAACTTGTCAGCAACCAGGCAGGAGGAGGCTAATTAGCTTGCAGGTTAATGAGTGTGATGGCTCTTGACAGCATTTTGTTACAGCCTCTTCTGTATTTAAACAATAAATGATTACTTATATACAGTTGAGACAGTCTAACCATAATAGTCAAGCAGACATTTCACATCTACAAGTATAAAATCAATTCCTCTGTTTCTTCATCAAAAACATAAAATTTGCGTTAGTTAGATCCCTACCACACTATATGCTGGAAAGGGACTGGACATTTGTTAAAAGGTAATAAATATGCTTTATGTAGAGGTATGCCCTTTGAGTTGAAAATCTCCATTGAAAGGAGGCCCAGTAGGCAACATAATTGGGCTTCCGGGTGATAATTTAAGTATGGCAGCTGCTTAGTAATATGGAGAACTTTCTTTTAAAACAAAATCAAGAAAGGTTTTTTTCTTAATTTTTTATCCTAGGTTTCTCTCCCTGCAAAATAGGTATATAAGGCACACACAGAGGAATCTCTCTGCTTACCTTGTGGTTACCAGGGATTTGAAAACAGGTGGTGAATTAAGGAAATAGCTCTATTGAGAGATTAATCCATTTCATCAGCCAGTGGAGAAGGAAATAAGAACATTGTTACAGCATCTCTATAATCCATATATTTAGTGATAACAGAAATGCCTTAATAAAAGCACTAAGAAAATGAGTAAGTGAGTCCTTGGCAGCAGCGGTTTGATTTACTTTGTAAAGTACCAAGTATTAAAATCTAAGTAGCATGATTTTTATTTACATGAGAGGAAAATGATATGTGTCCAGGAAAACCTTATCTGAGAATTAAACTGAACTTTAGCTGCATAATGTCAAGGGAGGGTTATTTCAATTTAATATTCAGTGTTCCCTAGAAATTTGAGCATAGACATGGAAGAAACACCTGCTGAGATTCACACTGCTTTCTAAATTATTTTGCATGCATGAAAATATTATTTGTGTACTTTCTCACTGCTGTATGATGAACATTTGAATAAAATAGAAGAGTAATAAAAATTTCAAATATGTACCTTTCTAATGCTCTTTTTTATGTTTAAGAATAAAAAGTATTATATCCATCACAATTATTGTAGCCAATAAATAACTGTACATCAAAAAGCTTTAGTAGACCTGGACAGATTTAGTGCATGAAAAAGGAAACTGGTATAAAACAGTTTGTGGTAGAGTTTTTGAAAGCACAACGTGCAGTGAGTGCCTATAATTGCCAACGGGTGAAAGAAAATGCATATTCAAATCCAGGGTCAGTCACTTTGCCTTAGTTATTTTGAGTAATAAATCCTCAGGGTCGAGGTACAAGTACTTTTAGGGTTTTTACATCAATGGTGTACCACTTCCGCACGCGAGCTCCGTAAGCAGAATATGAAAACAGGTGTCCCTTCATCACGTGTACATTTGTAATCAGCAGACTACCAATTAGCTAACAGGTGAGTCTTATCACACACACTTGCAGCTGCTGCTAAGACGATTAATACAAGTCCTTAAATCCCAAAGGTCACAGTACCGTGCTAAATCTAGGTGGGAATATAAACACAAACTTTTCTTGTGTTCCAACACAATTAAATTTTAAAGAACCAAAATTTTCCCTTGAATTATATGATTAATTCCAACCTACTGACATTCGGGGGGAGACGGACACCTAGCCAAAATCACAATCCATTCTGCCTGTTTAAATGAGAATATCCCTCAGTCTGAAAAATTATTTATAGAGATTTTTTACTATCCGTGTATACTGCAATGTTATTTCCTTTCCCACACACTAGCAAAGTCCATTTTCACAACTGCTATAAAGCGGCATGTTCACAGCTAGTAAAACAACTCAATAAATAGCCTCACGAAGCTATAGCTGTCTCATATCCTTTCCTCAATAAAAACAGAGGTGAACTGCTTATTTTCAGCAGCACACTATAAGAAGACAGAAGCATTATGACTGCTCATACATTCTGACTATCATTTGCCACAAGCTATATCTGTCAGCATTAAATAAAGCTGCATTATAAATGTAAACAAAACACCCACATCTACAAAATGAGCTGTCCGCCATGGCTGTAGGCATGAATTGAACCCGCTTATTGACTCAGGTTGCTCTTTTTATTTATTCTCCTACAAAGACATGCATTTACTTTACCCTACAAGCACGCGAGGTTTCAGAAAGGCAACTACTCTTGTGCTAGAGCAAAAAAGGCACATGTTGACAAATGCATATCTTAATAGGAATAACACTGTGTTGGCGAACATCAACCAGTGGTTGAAAACCCATTTCATTTTAAAAGGTTATCCTAGATAAAAAGCACTAAGTGTAAGTAGTCTTTGGACTTGGTCCTCTAAACATGCATTTATGAAGTAAAAAAGGCAATTTATAATAAAAACAACAGGACTCTATTTTCAAATATTTAATAAAAGGATAGCATGATCCCCACACACAACCGTCTCATCCTGCATATCTTGGGTATCTACTGATAAGGCCAGTCTTGTAAGTAGTGAGCTAAATATTCAAGAATTTCAGTTAGGCAGGGTGTAAAACTAACTCAAACTGCTGAAAAAAAATTTCTGTGAAAAATGAATATAACAATGGCAAAATGCATTTTGTATTTTTCTAGGTGTTTTATGCTTAGTGCAACTGGATGTAGCTATGGTGATATATAAGAATAGCAAGGTTACAACATTTTGAGTCGAAAAACATTTTGCCACTCTTATTTTTTTTTAAATTCTGAGGAGGGGCTTCTGTGCTGTGGCTTAGTGGGTAAAACGGCCACCTGCAGTGCCTGCATCCCTTAAGGGCACCGGTTTGAGTCTTGGCTGTTTCACTTGCGATCCAGCTCTCTGCTATGGCCTGGGAAAGCAGTAGAAAATGGCCCAACTCCTTGGGTCCCTGCACCCACGTGGGAGATCTGGAAGAAGCTCCTGGCTCCTGGCTTCAGATCGGCGCAGCTCCAGCCATTTTGGCCAACTGGGAAGTGAACCAGTAGATGGAAGACCTCTTTCTCTCTCTCTTTCTCTCTCTGCCTCTCCTTCTCTCTGTGTATAACTCTGACTTTCAAATAAATAAGTAAATATTAAAAAAAAAATTCTGAGGAGTGAACTGGTCACTTTGGACCACCTAAAGTTTCCATCCTCACTTCAGAGAGTTTCAAAAAAGGAAGGAGGCTCTTTCTCCTTATTGTTGTCCTATGACTGGACACGGTACTAGAGAAGTGGATGTCTGAAACGGGGAGCACTGAATTCCTGAGAGTGAATACACAGCTCTGATGGCATTCCTACAGGTGTGCTGCATGTCAAGATCTCAGTCTATTTCCAGACTTATTTTGAAAAGCATCATCATCGTGCCAAATCATGACAAATGAAGTTATGTTTTGAAGACATTCATTACAGACAGAGCTAGAGCATACATTTAAGCCACCAATACACACGCATTACAGTAAAAATGAAATACAGCATCCTTTCACACAACCACACAGGGCTCTTCTGTGTACTTGATCAAATAATTCCTCAATTAGTTTTCTCCACTAAACTGACTGATTGCTTTGGCCTCCTGTAGACAGAGCCAGAGCCCAAGATTAAAAATAAGCCTTGGCAGCCAGGGACCACCAGACAGATTTCCAGCTGACAGAAGATCTTAAGATATGCAGAGACCAAGTACTCCAAAGAAGTTAATCTTCATATGGTCACCTGTTGAGCAACTCACCACCACTGAGAGGCCTAGAAGTTTATACCTTCGGCCCTAACTGCAAAACAGTCCACAGACTAAAGTCTAGGTTTTAAAAGCAAGAAGTAAAAAGCAGTGGCTAAAATATTAACATGTACTGTCACAAGTTATTCTTATGTAGGACATCATCCCCTATGAAAGGGAAGGCACAAATGCTGCTTCATGTCTCACTGCTCCACAGATGGGTATTAATTATTGCTGTTTTCTCCTTTCTAAGCTAAGCTGGCTAACAAGAACTACAGGACTGCTTACAGCTGCTATCCATTGGGTCGGTCTGCATCATTGTTTATGATGTTTACAGTAAAAGGGGAAATCAGTACAAAGAAATAGTATGGAGTAATTAATGTATTGTAGTGTAGTAATTTCCACTTTCTACTTCCATTTAAATAAAATAAAGCTCAGTAATGCCAGTGTAAATCAGGGGGAGCCACAGGGGAACACAGCAAGGCAAAGACATTAAAGCCGAACCAAAAGCCCTTCTTCACCAAGCTACCATTATTATTACTTGTGCAAAGCAAATATTCAGCCTCCAACCCTAAATCATTTCAATTCCTATTTCCAAGTATAATTTAATCTTTTCAGCGACACTTGATGCTTACTTCATCACGGCATAATGACAGATTAAAAAGTTGTTGAATTAAATATTAAAGAGGACTTCAGGCAGTTCTGCATTTTTAAGGAATAACACAGATTGGGGATGAAATGAGAAGCCCAAATGCATATTTTATACCAAAAGGAAAGAATATATATATTTTTCCTCCAGGCCACCTACTTTGTAATAAAACACAGGGCAGGTTTTTATTTAGCGGATAAAAATGTGAAATAGTATCATAAGCCTCGTATCACCATAATCTGGCACTAAACAATGATGTCAAAGCTAATGATCCCATATAAGAATATGATTTCTTTGGGTAAGTATCATATTTAAATATTTTAAAAATAAATATATTCATAATTTATCGCTCCGGCATTCTGATTTCTAAAATTAACTTATTTGTGAAAATTTATCTAGGAGATAAAAATCTCACAGATGACAGCATCAAAAGGAAACCATTATGTAAATAATTTTATGATGTAAACTGTACTGGGTTGGTTAAAAAAGTTGAGTCATAGTTGTAAATATAGATCCAATTAAAATCCTGATTCAACAGCTAGGCCTAATCTTAGAAGCTCCTACTAGATTCGGGTAAAATTCAAAATGAAATGTATGGAGTGTCAGTATGTTAATTTTTAAGTGGAATGGCAACAGAGTCAAAACACAAAATTTAGAAGTTTATGCTTAGGACACAGAAATATACAGAAAAATTCCAAGGACCATGGATCACTAAACTAGGAATATGTTTTTAATTTTGTTGTTTTTAAAGAACAGAGTGTTTTTTTCTGAGGTTTAAAAGAAAATAAACTTTTAAATTCTTATTTATTATGAATTCAATCAACATAATTACAAGGAAAATGAGCTCTGAATATTTTATGCTATATGTATATCAAATTGCAATCTTTTGTACATGCATACATTTTTACAATAGTTCTAAGTAAGCACTCTCTCCTCTGCTTTTTCATTTCACATACCTGTTACCACCAACATTGACTATTTGATTGAATCACATTCAGTTGCCACTCTGTAGGTCAAAAATGGTCATATATGGGCAGTTTCTTATGATTCAACATTCACTTTAGAACATTGCATCTTTACATATTTCCACTTCAGAAAAGACTGGCAACAATAGTATGTCTTAAGTAATTAGAAGTGACTTTAAAACTACAACCTATATGGAGGGATCAATGATTTCCTCATAGGCCAAGGACGAAAACCACATTTGTTTTAGAAAACAGTTCAGCTTCGGAAAAAACGTCAGACGAGAGTATTCAACATTTTTTAAGTGAAACATTTTATCTATTTTATACAAAGAAAGAAAAAGATAGAGGAACTAGACTGGTTTCTTCAGAAATTATGACTTTGGCTGTGAAAGAACTAAATGTCATCATAGCTGGCAACTACACATGGCCTTGAAAGGATGGCCTAATTCCTTTTGGAAAAATCTACAGTGTGATTGCTCCTGGCCGAATATGACAGGATTTACTCAGGAAATGCTGCGCGCGCGCGCACACACACACACACACACACACTCTCTTACTTTCTAGAAAAGCATAAGATATTACCATGGAATTGTTTTGCAAATCTAAAAAAAGGGGAGAGCCTTTCCAAATTCATTCATCTCTGCACATCTCCGGGTCTTGCTGTGAGGCCGGCAAGCATACTTGGCTAGTGGTCCCTGTCCCTACAAGCGTGCAATCCTAATCCCACACGATGAGGTTCACAAACTGCACTGTGGAAAAGCTGCAGATCATCTTTGCTGAGTCTCTAAAGGTACAGAAAGAAGAGAAATCGCATCCACCCTCCCTGCCACCTTCAAGACTTCCCAGCAAGAGCCAAGTCTCTGGGGGCGGGGGAAAGGCTGGGGAAACAGCGGTGACAGCGCAATGTTCCTGCGGTTTCCTATTTAAGTCTTGAAAAGATCAATCATCTTAACTTTCTGGAATGTTCTCCCACCAATAATAACACTAAAAATCGTTCCTCATCACCTGGGACATAGTAGGTATTCAACAAATGTTTGTACAGCTAAATTCCTCGTGGAATTCTCTATGGAATTCAGGTTCCCATTGAAACACCAGCCATTGAGTTAGGACGCTTCGGAGCCAATTAAGGAGGTGAAACCTCCCAGGAGACGTTTCCCATGTATAGGGAAAGAGTTCGGTTTTTGCTTTTTGGTTTTCCCAGGGCGTCCTCGTTTCGTGGCTGGCGTGGGATCTTGCCCTGTGCGTCGCCAGCGTTCGCAGGGTGACCTCTCGGGCCTCCTGGGCACCCGGGACGGCATCCCCCAGACACCTGAGGTCGGGAGCCGTCGTCTCGGCCGCCGCAGGCCTCAGAGCAGGCTTCGGCTTCGAAAGGCACGAACTTGGGCACCGGGAGAGGCACAGGCGGAGGCAGCGCAGCCGCGGGCGGTCAGGCGCGCGGGCTCGGGGCGCCATTGTTCTCGGCCCTCCCGCGCCCCCGCCGCCGCCGGCCCCGCGCCCCGCCGCGGCGCGCCCCCGCCCCGCCGGCTGACAGCGAATTCTCACCGCCCTGACTGCATAATTAATGCAAATGGAGCAGCCTCCGTGTCATGTGCGGGCTCTTTGGGTTTACTTTTGTGCGACACTTACACAGGAATATTAACTAGAAAAAGCAGCATCACAACAGGGGTGGAAAATCGGCCTGTCAGGGACTCATTCCGAAGGCCGCGGCAGGCGGAGCGGCTTCAAGATTGTTTCATCAAGGTGATTGAGAACAAAAAACTACCGCGGGGAGAAAATCCGGGTCCAAACCGAGCCCCGGCACGTCCGTTAGTCACCGCTCCCTAACGCACCCTCCTGCAGGAAAGGGGTGCACCTGCCGCGGGCGTGCAGAGCCCGCAGCCCGCGCCGGCCCGGCGGGGACCACGGCGACCCCACACGGCGCGGGAGTCCGGGCCGAGGTCCCGGGACGCCGACGAGCCCGCGGCAGCCCACCAGGGATGAAGCTGCGCCACGGGTGTCCCTGCTAACGCGAGCTCACGGCCGTGGGCGAACACACTTAGAGGCTGTACCTGCCCCAAATTCTACCTTTTGAAATAACTGGTGCTTGGCACTCGTAATCATCAGCAGGGTGTTTTCTCTTCGCCTTTGAAGGGGGCTGCCCAAGGCGTATGCTGTCTGACCTAAATGAGCGCCCACTCCCGCTCAGACTTGCTAGACTGGCATAAACGCTGTTAGGGATGTCTACTTCGAATACGCGCCTGTAGTCACTCAAACTCATGTAGACTGGGCACTGGAAACGTATGCACAAATAAATTATCAGTTGCGTCGAGGCTCTGTTTTCATAATGTAACCAAGTCCAAAAGTTTTGAAACACCAAGATTTTACAATTTAGGAAAGGAATGAAATACGCTAGAAAAACAGGACCCCCCCAAAAAAAAAAAATCCCCCAACAAGAAACGCAGACTGTGGTTGCAAATTTCAACTCCAGAGTGTGTGAGGTGTAAAGGAACCAAGCCGAACCAAAACAAAAATGGATCATCAAATCCCGAACCTCCCCCCAAATGCCTTCCAGGGCGGCGACCATCCTTCCTCTGGAACAGTGACTCAATCCTGAACGTTCCCAAGCAATTCCTGCACACCAAGGGGTCGACTGTATGCCACAGAAGAACCCTACGTGTGTTTGTCTACTAAATGATTGAGAACCAAATTCATCTGCATGTCCTTGGTGGCTCAATTAAATATATGCACAGTAACTGAAAATAATACCTTTATCCATTCACTGCACTACATGACAGAAGAGATCAAAATGGACACGCCGATCAAAAGGTTTACTTTAGACAGGAAGCAGCCCGTCAGGTCGTTATTACAAATTAAAGGTATTATATTCAATCATTTTTAATCTCTTAAAAATGAATAACCTTTCTCTGCACATGAAATCATTTTTCTCCAGAGGTAACATTTCTTTTATGTCTAAATGTACATATTCCTTCATCATGCCTCAGTTATTTTACGAGAGCTGGTAGATACAGGGCTATCTGTGTATTACTCTCCATCATAAGACACTGTCCGCACCAAGTTTGGACTCCTGTCTCTTTTCAGGACGCAACAGAGCCATCATGTATTTAAGTAAAAGCTCCTGCACTTTAAAAATAAAAACTCACAAACTGATTATGCACAGTAATCTATCTCCCAAATGTATAACTTCCATATTAATACCTGCTGCTTTATGTCCAGTCACTGTGTTTGGTAAATATAAAATAAATTCACCCTTTCTTTCCAGTAACTAAATTTGCCTTCTAATTCTGGAACTTTTTACTTCTAAGAACTTAAAAATCTTGTATAAAAGATATCAATTTTTGTAGGTTTTTTAAAAAGATACCAAATTTAAGATCAATACATGAAAAACTAGCAATAGATAAGTCCCTTGAGCTACTGGTGGGAACCCTGCAGCTCATTGATTTTGTTCTTGATAATATGCTATTAAATTGGTGAGCATGCTGACCTTGTTCTGCAAAGGCAGAACTGGGCATATGCAACATGAAGTTAAAAAGCAGTTTCAAAATGACTGTTTAAAACTGTGGGCTACAAAGCCTTAAAATACAGACAGGCATTCCATAGTTTATTTAAAATTGGCAACCACAATTTAACAAGCTATTCTAACAAATGATTAGCATAGCGTGTGCTTTTCTTTAGCCATCAATTATGACACAGGGTAATGCAGGGCACAACTTAAGTGTCAAATTACAATATGCTATGCAAAGCCACTTTGCAACACAGCTTTCTGTTTGCTTAGCAATTACTACAGAGCACACTGCTTTTCATGAAAGGAACCGGTCAGAACTGTTGATAAGAATTACCACAAATGTTTATATATTTATATTATAAAGAATTAGTTGACAATTTCATAAAATTTCTCTTCAATCTTTAATAAACGGCTGGGCAATTTATCTTGGGTTGGCTCATAACTATGCATACAACCAAAACGGTCTGGGTCTTTTTCTTATTAAAATAAGATTCTTCTATGATATGTGAAAAAAGTAGAATAGTCTTTTATAAAACCAAAGTATAAAATAGTCTTTTCACTAATTTGTCCTCTAACAAAATTGAAAACTTTTATTATTTTTACTGCTGGTGGGGTGGAATCCATATTTAGTGAAATGTATAATAATTCTGAAGACAGAAAAATGAGTCTCTTTATAATTCTCAATAAGACAAACTTGGACTTAAATGTGAAATAAACAACCAGAATTTCAGTAATGTGATTCAGGTTGTAATTTTCACATGGCAATCACTGTTTCAAATACTTGATCTATCAGTGGTAAAAATGAACAAAGGTTATCTGTCTTAATTGTAAGACCATCCATTAATTCATAAAACTCTTATGTGAATAAATACTTAATGAGAAAAGGGAAAAAATACACAAAACAGTTTTTATGCTGTTTTTTCCGTTCTGCCGCTGTCCTTTCTCCTGCATTTGCCTAAAGGCTCTCAGTAAATTACACTCCCAGTAAATGACTGTAATTTACCCGGTGAATTCCCTTGTTCAGGAAAAGCACAAAAGCACATTCCAGCATTTCCACAGCTCAAATTTACCATTCGGGATGTCAAGAACAATCCATGGGCAGTAATTTGAAACTGTTTGAACCTTCAAATGAGGGAAATTAGAAATGTTTTGAGAGCTAAGATTTTCAGTGAGGAGATAAAAACCTGATAAAAATCCCTAACTGATCTGTTCCTTCTCCCCCTCCCATTTTAGAGGCAGGGACCTAAATAAACTAGTCCATAGTGGGTTTTGAGACAGTGCTATAGAATATAGTATTAATAATATAAGTCAAATTTGTATTTACTTGGTTAATTTTTAATGAGAATACACATTGCATTTATGCCATGCTTAATGTTAAAACACAGATCCTGCTAATAAACACTTCTCTGTCAAAACTATCTCCCTGTGTACTATCTATCTGACCATCACTCAAAATAACTTCCTCTAGTGTAACTTATATGAGCAAAGTTATAAAGATTCCAGGCACCAGAGATACACTGTAGCCCCTGTTAAAATTATTTTTATAAACAGGAACAAAGACTCTCTATTTAGTGACATTTCAATATAGAGAAATTCCAGCACAAAGCAATGTAAACATTTACATGGGCCAAACTTGGATCATATCACTTAGTATTTTAATATTTAACACAGACCAACATATAGAATAAACCAGCATAATCCCCAATGTAAACACTCCTACTGCTGTAACACACACACACACACACACATCCTACAGTTAAGAACATTCAATAACCAAAACAGCCTATTTCACTCTGTCTAAAGGCAGGTTTTCATATGGCAAAATGGTTATAAATCCTCATTATCCTAAATAAAATTACAGCACTTTAAACATTTCCAGGGAGAACATTCTCTCTTCTAAACAACTACCTTAGCGAGTAATAGGAAGCAATATGGTTGCACTTGTGTCACAGTTGGAAGCCTTTTTAAACTGTCGCCCTGCTAGCAAACCGATTCTACATATTAAAATGAATGTGTTGCTTATTTCGAGGGGAAAAATCATTTACAAAATCAAGACCATTATTAGGATATTGTAACTTACTTTTTCCTTAAAGTGAACCAGAAGTACAGAGGGTAATAATCTGTTCATGTTCACACAACTTCACTCTCTATAGGTTTGGTATTAGAAGAAAAGATATTCTTAAAGGATGAGCCTTGCATAATATTTAATAACCAAAACAGCCTATTGCCCCAAATATTTCTGACCATAAATTATGTAGAAAAAATGCCCTAAACTTCCATGTTAGTATAAAGATTAAATCTTTACAAATGTCTCTGAGTTATAAACTTGTCTTAAAAAACACCAGGAGTGTATTGATACGTATCTTAGATTGTCTGATGAGTGCATCCTTTCTTTACTAGTTGTGTTGGTACAGAGAGGTATCCTAGTTATTATATTAACTGCATAATGCATGTATCAGATTCACAGTTTAGACAAGTTTAATATCAGGTCAAAGTGGATATGTGGGTCCAACTTCCTGTGCACTTGGAAGTTGGAAGAGAAAAATGAGTGGTAAGCTAAAGGGCAAGTAAAGATGCTTTTCTCACATTCACATCTGTATTTGTGAAAAATATATTGCAAATAATACAACTTCTCTAGCATGTTCTTCTCTGTGTGCTAGATACACAGTGTCCACATAATTTTTTAGTTCTACACAGACGATGGAAGAAGTTACGCATTCCCAGATGAAAAGTATGAGTAGCTTTCATCAGGGTCTGCAGGGCAGTGCTGCTCTCTATCAAATGGTTGGTTTGCTTGTTTATAAAGCACCCTTTGTAGATTCTCAAACATAAATTTTTGTTAGCATTTACTTTTAATGATTTAAAATTTTTATAATCCTGGCTTTTCTTATATTTCAAGTATGTACTCAATTCAGTGAATACCTCCCGCACACTGTGTACTATACCATGCTTAACTGATGGGAAAGGAAACTAGTAATAAAGTAATTAACTCTCAACCAAGATAGTATATGTTCTGCTGTTATTTTTGATTGAAATTTTCTCAGTTAATTTCTAGACAATTACATTACCTACTTCATAATTGCAAACCTGGATGAATTGTTTCTAGAAGTTGCAACACGGTTCAAGCCAACAGAACCTATGAATGCATAAAAGCCCTGGTTTCTAATGTCACTATAATCAAGCCAAAAACAATTACACTCATTTGAGTTATGGCAACCAATAAACTTAGATAATCACCATATGCAACACAACATTTTGGCACTTGAACTTAAAACTCTTGTAGACAACTATAGATTGCTTCTAACGCAGAGCACTCTTGTCCTACCCAAGGCTGCCAATAGAAATGCCAAAGCTGCTGAACACTGCGCATCCTAGTAATGCTGTCAGTAAATGGCACATTCACACAGCCCCCAATCCTCTCTTCCCAGGCATGGTCTTCTCCAGCTGCAGCTTAATTTCCTGTGACTTGCCTAATTACTGTAATTAAGGATTAATTGCCATTAATTATTCACACATAAGCTCATCGCAAATCATGGGGTAAATGTCTTATGAAAGCTGCCATACAAGCCATGTATAAACACACTGGGATGCTTCAGGCAGGCGAATCTATCACTCAGCCCTCAAGCAAATCTGTGCTTCTCTTACAAAAACAGCTATAACTCTCAGAAACTTGACAGTCCTTTCAGGTAAGCATTAGGTTACAAGGCATGTTTTCCTGTGGAAGCCACACGGTTTTATTAGTACCATAAATGCTGTTTTATCTTTCCAACTGCTATTTTTATGTTTCCATTTTTATTCTACAGTGCTCAGTTTAGGACAACCACTTGCTTCAAGGAGGAATGTTTGCAGCTGCAACTTTCCCCATCACAGTGTGAAATAGTTCCATGTGGTTTACAGCATATGACCATGCAACTGGGATCAGCATGCAAAATAGAAAGAAGTCAATGGATTGTCTACACAACTGGGATGCAAACTACGTGATTTTCAAAATTCACAATTTCTGTCCTTGGTGTATTAAAACCATATCATATACTTAGCCACTGCTAGGGTGTCACTTATAAGGCTGGTTACCGGCTTGGCCATGAAAATACTACTGACAAGACTGGAAATGGCGAGAAAACAAAATAGTCTTGGTATATATTACTTTTGTATTAGTTGGTTCTTGGTCATCTGGTATTTTCATAATTATAAAATATAGATACCACTCCACTGTCAAGCTAGAAAAGAAATTGTTTCTTCTAAGTTATTCCTAACCCTAGGTTGCTAAATTTCCAAACCTCTTAGTCTAGAAACAATACCCGTAACACTTTTTTTCTAGTTACCTAGGCTTACTAAGTTGGAAGGGTTTAAAACAAAGTAATTCATTTTAACAACAGAATAAACTATTGCATATGTAAAAAGACTAAAGCTACATTCAACACTATGTATTATCACTGCCCTAGGAAATTTAAATCTAAGCAGGCAGAATGTTGTTCTAATTGTTATGTTAGTTCCTTTCATAGCAAATTAATGCATGAAACATTTTCATTTCAGTATGTTTGTGTGTCTTGAGTTAAACATTTATGTAAATGGACCTTCTGGCAGATTCCTAATGTTTCAAATACTCCTCTGGAACAATGACATTTCAAATACATCATTTAACAGTTCTTTCCCCCTTTTCTGCAGTACTTAAAATGGAGTATATAGCAACCAAAATAATTTCATATTTTTTAAATCTGTGTTTAAAATACATTGCATGAATAATTAGACCATACAGCTACATTCAAGAAAAATGGCAACTAAGCTTAAAGAGCCAATGGCTAACAAAAATGAAAAAACTAAATACATACCTTCTACTGTCAAATATCTAATTGCCAACATATATTCAGATCCCAATTTCAGTCAAGTCTTAAGAGATAAAAATAAACCCTAACCTTCTCTGGTTACAAAAGATTTAGAAGGGATAAGCTTGATTCTTGCAGTGATCAGAGTGTGTTTCCAATACCCCCCATAGCCATCATGACAAATAACTACCTACTTGAAGAATGGAACCAATGTTATAGACCAGAGAGCCAAAACTACAGAACAGGAGAAGCTGCCCAGCTCTTGTTTATTTAATTTTTTATTAATCTCTCAAATACTGAGGGATACACAAAACCTCATATAACTTCTCATCTGAGACATGTCTTTTCCTCTAACACTAGATTTCTAAAACTAGAATAATCCTTACAAAGTCCAACATTTTTTTTTTAACTATTGAATTAGCTATGTAATCCAAAACTGCAGTCTGGAATTCAGAATGTATTTAACAGTGATAATGGATCCTGCCAAATCTGCCAATTTGTACCACCTCTCCTTACAAAAAGGATGAAGTGGGAAATTATGGCTCTTAAGGATTTGGAAGTCTGGACTCTTGCATTCCTACACAAATAAGAATTGTTATCAACTAAGTATTAAATTTAAAATGTGGAAACGGGTAAGCATCTGGCTTAGAGGTTAAGATACCAGTTAGGATGCCTACGTCCACATTAGACTGCCATCTTCCTGCTAATGTGAACGTTGGGAAGAAGCAAGCAGTGACGACCCAAGTAGCTAGGTTCCTGTCTCCTAAGTGGGAGAGCCGGATTGGGTTCTTGGCTCCCAGCTTTGGCCCCAGCCCAGTCCAGGCTTGTGCAGGCATTTGGGGAATGAAGTAGTGCTTAGGCGTGCTCTTCTCTCACCCCCCTCTGTCTTTCTCAAATAAATAAAAATTATTGAAGAAACTGGAAACTAAACAGGGGAATTCACAAAAATTGATTTTAGAAACATTATCGTAGTGATTATGATATAACATTGAATTAAATTTTTATTTTTATTGTTGTTTTAAAAAGCTACCTAAAGCTCAATACTAACTTAGCTGTCAGTTATCAACTAATGCCTACATGCCTGTCCGAGAGGCAGCAGTGACACAGAACGCTGTTAAAATCCACCATCCCAACACACAATCCTACCATCAATGTCATCTAATTGATACTTCCCTATTTTTGTCACCTTGCCTTGATGCTAGCTGCCAAGCTCTGCCATGTCACTTTCCATTTATGGACTCCCAAGTCCCTTGATCTGGTTAATTAGGGTTTATGTGTTAATTGGAGTAAATACAAAGATGGGAGTCACAGGCACACATTTCAAAGCACAGCCATAAATTGAAGAGCTGATAAGCAAGGAAAAGATGCCTTCATGGAACAAGTGTCAAGTTTATTTTATCACTGGGAAAGACCCAGAATTTCCTGACAAAGTGACACCCTTAAGTTTTTCAAAATAATTAATAAGAACAGTTACACATGAATATTGCTCTCTTGCAGTACACAATTCAGCTAAATTCAGTTCAAGAAAGCACAGTTCTCATTTTTGAAAATTCCTGAAACTATTTCTATTCAATAAGAGTTTCTCATTTTGACTTTACTACATAAAAAAGCCTACTCCTTGCTTTTTTTTTTCATTTTAAAAAACTAAAAAATTCAGAACTTAAAAATAGATGTGGTTCAAAGAAAAATGGTATTTTTATTAACATCTTGGATACGTCAATACTTTTTCTAAAAGAGAACTATTTGATTTAGAAACAACACAAATAATAGTAAAAAGATTATCTGAATATCATACAGACAGACTTAGGACAGATGCTTATCTTAAACATTAGCTAAGACTGAAATGGCTTAAGAAAGAGTATTTATGATTTCTGGGGTGATCACAGTGTTTACAACACCCTCCAGAATCTTCTTTACAAAAATATTTCTGTCAGTTGGAGACATTGTCTTTTCTAGCTTCTGGTGAGGGTAAGAAAAATCAAGTAATTAATATGGAAAATGATTGAAGAGCTGAAAAAATTTTCCGTTACCATTTTGCTTTTATAGAAGAAGTTTCCTAGCTGACCAGTAAGATTTAGTTTGCAAAAATGTAAGGAGAGAACTACTTCATCTGTTACACTCTTGTATTTGTTGTAACTATGTGGAGTTAATTAATAATTCTGCTGCTGCTGCTGAAGTAATGATGATGACAACCACAACAAACAGTTACTACTAATACTACTTACAGTGCTACAGCACTCCATAGCTTACAAGGAGCTTTTACATAAACTACCTGAATTTAGGTAATGTGTAAGAAAAATATCTAATGGCTTTTCAGAATAAGTATTTAAGCCATGTTCAGATTGATGATCATCATATAGCTATACCAAAACAATTCTATCTGCCAAAAGCATCCATGTACTAATAAAACTACTGAAAAATAAAATTATTAAGAACTAATGTTCACATCTATGTAGTATTTCTCAAAGGATTTGTTTAAGCAATAACTTACTTTTGATGAATCAAGTATATCAATAATCCTCAATATTTCTTTCCTTTTCTTTGAGTCCTTTTAATCAACAAATATGGTGTTCACTCTTCTAACAGTTTATGATAACTTAGATTCTACATTTTGAAGATGCTCCTTAGGTTAATCTTATGTTTCTGTTTCTAATTTCCTGAAGTATTTCCAACTCATTTGAGACCAAATTGAGTTCAAAACTTGACAAAATCGAGTTAAAATTAATCAATTTTTCAGTAAACAGAAAGGAATTTCTGATGAATTAAAGATTTTGCCTATAAACCATATTAAAAATGAACTCAGTCATTCATATGCCTTCTGATAAGGAATTGCTAGCACATCCTTGTGAAAACAACATTCCTTTGCAAAGTTTTGACAGTAGTTAGTGCCCAAGATTTCTGAAACACATGAAATACTCAAATAATTTCATCTAACTTTTTCCCTGGGGTATGGAGAATCACTTGAGTCTAGCGATGCTTTCACTCAAGAAACACACACAAGAAAAATATTTTAAATTCCTACATATGAACAAGTGAAAACATAGCAAAATAACCGCAAGACCCACATCTCACATCATATCACTAGTAACTTTGTGCAACTTTTTAAAACAAAACTATCCTGCAACTTAGTGTGATGTTTTAACTGAAAACAACCAAGCTAATTTCTACAAATTAACAGATGTCCATGAGAGGCAGTAAGAAACAAAGACATGCATACGGGAACATCATCAGCATCCAAATGAGCTTATTGTAGGACTCTTTAAAGCACATCTGATCTTGGCTCCAGTCTGTAGTCTACCTTTCAACTTGCAAATGACAGTGTCACCAAACACTGTCCTTCCATCAATCAAGCTGGGTCATGAATATACAAGAGGCAGCAGAGAAGCTGGCTACCTCCTGCAGTTCAACTTGGCCTAATTATCTAGGCCTTTCTTTTGGTTACAGTCTGAAGAGTATACACCCAGTCAGCTGCTGGGCAGCCGGAGGCCTAATCAAGAGAGGTTATGCATACTGACCCTTCTATGGACATCCAATGCAAGTTAAATGTGAGCACCAAATGTCATCTTTCTTATTCATCATTATGAAATTTCCCTCCCCTTTCGAAATACCAATCTGCTGCCATTTTCAGACCCTCCTCTTACCCCCCTCCAAGCTGTCATTTCACTGTGCTTGCTGCCAGTTGAGGGAATTAGCATTCTAACTGATGTGCAGCTCTTCTCAGACAAATCCTGGAGCTACGTTAACTAATGACTTCTCTCCAGAAAAAGGAACTGATAGTCAACCATTGATAAAAAGGAATCCATTTCCAGAAATCACAAACAATTTGCCACAACTGTGGTACAATCAGTGGAGAGTGACTGTGGCTGTCCACTTTCCCTTGTTTTTTTCTTGTTCCACTACCAAGAAACAACCAACAACACTTAATGTACTATAAAGTTAACTTTGAGTTGCAGTTGGGTATGATGCTAGACTCTAACCAACATAATCTATTAACCAAAGGATTGGTGGGGAGTAGAGAAGGTGAACAATGAAGAGCTATTCTCACATCTCATTAAATTGAAGATGAGTCTGTACCAGTGCCCAGCGCCATTCCCTGCACATGATAGATGTTCAACAGTTACTGGTGATGATGATATTAACGATGATGATGTAGATAATCTAATGTGAAGTAACTAGAGTCACAATTAAGACTGTGATGTGAAAAGGGAAACACAGATCCAGGTTCCAGGGATATTAGAGCATGATATATAAAGTAGAAGATTGGTATAAAAGAAATTCCATTGAGACATAAAGAGTATATTAGTAAAAAGAAAACTGAAGAGAGATTTTATGGGCTAGACTTACATCTAAATTTCTCTGTGTCTTTACACATCCTTGATATTCACAATGGAGAGCCAATACCATTTGGTACGGCAGAAGATACTGCAATGATTTATAATCTCTTCTTGCAAGTCCTAGAAGTACTGGAAAGCCATATCTAGCTGAAATTACAACCCCAAACACATTTGTCTAAACCAGGTGGGGCCAGGGATAGAAATGGAGGCTTACTTTATGACAAGAAAATAACCTTTCATGTTTAACAAATGTTTATTAAAATCCTTCTATATCCCAGCCCCACAGGACCTGTGTGATAGTTTCTGAGAGAAATGTGTATGACATTGTTCTTGTCCTCAAGCTGTTTATACTTTCACTAGGAAGACGGACATGCACATAGAAAGAGTAAAATAAAAATACAGGATGTAAATATAATGTACTTGTAACATAGGCTAGAAAACAATATTCTTATATTTTAACTACATTATTAAACAAGTAATTGCTACCATTAAATAATGTAAATGGCACATAACCAAAAGCCAAGTGAATGGTACTAAATGTTAGTTTTATGATTTAGAGAATAATCCTAAAAGAAGTAAATAGCATACCGGTTAAGGGAAGTCATGAAATGTTACCTTCTTTGAAAGTATAGTACAAAATATGATATGGGGAGAAGACCTTATGTTACAAAAAAATTTAAACTGTCAGGCTGAAATTGATCTTACATGAGAACAGTAGAAGCTAAGCCTTCTCTGAGTCTCTAAATTGGGTTAGAGGTCTTCTTATATATTTTTCTTCAAAATCCTATAATCTTTCATTCTTAAAAATCCTATTCTCAAACAATTATTTTGTTTATCATTCTATCACCAACATTTAACATGGTACAATTAGTATTCAATAAACGGAGATTGGATGAATAAAAGAAGGAAGGTCTAATTTATAAACAGCTAAAAATTCCAGGCTACAGAATTTGAACTTTATCATACAAGCAAGTGGAGAAAATGAAAGGTTTAGGTAACATGAAATACGCAGTATCATGTGAAGTTACAGTGAAAAGCAACTTGGCAGTATGTCAAGAAGATAGAAGCAGAGTTCTAGTTGGGAAGTTATCAAAACAATCATTGACTGAGTGTCTCCCAAATGCCAAACCTCTGCCTTCAAATCTATATCTGTCCCTGCACTCTTGAGTGGAAGGTCCCTTCTCATTCTTGGTTGTCATAGAAAAGGTGTTCTTTAGAACACTATTTGTAATAGTGTAAACCTAGACAACTACATTTTGTCCTAGAATATGGACATGGTTAAGAGTCACAGGACAGTCACTTACAGGGTACGTTTGCCTAGGAGTTAAGATGCCAGTTAAGATGCCCACATCCCACAGAGCACTGCCTAGGCATTTGCGGAACTAACCAGTGAATGGGACTGTGAGCTCATCCTAACTCTGCCTCTTAAATTAAAGAAATAAATCATGGCCGGCGCCGCGGCTCAATAGGCTAATCCTCTGCCTTGCGGCACCGGCACACCAGGTTCTAGTCCCGGTTGGGGCGCCGGATTCTGTCCCGGTTGTCCCTATTCCAGGCCAGCTCTCTGCTGTGGCCTGGGAAGGCAGTGGAGGATGGCCCAAGTGCTTGGGCCCTGCACCCCATGGGAGACCAGGAGAAGCACCTGGCTCCTGCCATCAGATCAAGCGCGGTGTGCTGGCCACAGTGCGCCGGCCATGGCAGCCATTGGAGGGTGAACCAACAGCAAAGGAAGACCTTTCTCTCTGTCTCTCTCTCTCTCACTGTCCACTCTGCCTGTCAAAAAAATAATAAATAAATATAAATAAAATAAAAGAAATAAGTCAGACAGCTTTTAAAACATTACAAGGGTACTTTCAAAAGCTAATGGTAAATGGAAGTTTATTTTGTTGCAAAAATTTTTGATAAACATGCATCCAAAAAGGGTTCTCCAAAAAGGTCATGAGAAATGCATATCATGAAAAAACTATGCATAATTTTAAATATTTATGCAAAAAACCCCTTTAATTCTATTTTCTATGAACTTTATTTAGTATAATTGTATATAGGCAAAACAAGCATTCATCAAAAATTGCTGGGGTGGGTGTTGTGGTTAGGCTGCTGCTTAGGATACCCACATCCCATATGGGAGCCAGTTTGGAGTTCCAGCTCCTCCACTTCATTTCCCACATCCGGTTAAAGCACCCTAGTAGGTAGCAGATGATTGCTCAGATGCTTGGGCCCCTGACAGCCACATGGGAGACCCAGATGGAGTTCTGGGCTCTTAGCTTTGTCCTGGCTCAGCCCCAGCTGTTGCAGGCATTCGGAGAATGACCCAGAAGATGGACGATATCTCTCTCTTTATCCCTTTCAAGTAGATGAAAATAAACATTTTTTAAAAAGATGAAGTTTTCTTAAGATGCTAACATGAAAAGAACTTACATTGTAATACCAATGAGAAAAAAAAAACCACAAAATTATTTAAAAAGAGATTTCAAACATAAAACAAAAATGTGCATAAAAAAAAAAAGAAAGGAGCCAAATTGGTGAGTTACTCTTCTGAAGGGCAATTTAGAAGTATCTATTATACATAAATATGTGATCACACAAAGAGTTCCATGCACCCCAGAAGAACCAGAAATAGAAGTCTCTTATTATCTGTTTTTTGAAATTAGCATTCATCCTACATGACTTCATGATTACAAAGCATCCAACTGAACCAAAGCAAAGCAATTTATGTATCCATTGGGCAACTGACTGATGTCTCAGCAGGTTTTCTGTCCTTTTATTTATTATAAACAAATCTGCTATGGAAATTTAAATGTTTCTAGACATCACATACAAACTTTTCTCTAGGATATATACCTGAAAGTGGAGCTGCCGGTTTATAGGGTGTGTCAATCTTCAACTTTGCTAGACATTACCAAATTATTTTCCAATGGCTATACCAAGCTATAGTCCCATCAGCAATAAAGGATAATTTATGGCCGGCGCCCAGGCTCAACAGGCTAATCCTCCGCCTTGCGGCGCCGGCACACCGGGTTCTAGTCCCGGGCGGGGCACTGGATTCTGTCCCGGTTGCTCCTCTTCCAGCCCAGCTCTCTGCTGTGGCCAGGGAGTGCAGTGGAGGATGGTCCAAGTGCTTGGGCCCTGCACCCTCTGGGAGACCAGAAGAAGCACCTGGCTCCTGCCAACGGATCAGCACGGTGCGCCGGCTGCAGTACGCTGGCCGCGGCGGCCATTGGAGGGTGAACCAACGGCAAAAGGAAGACCTTTCTCCCTGTCTCTCTCTCACTGTCCACTCTGCCTGTCAAAAAAAAAGGGGGGGGGGATAATTTATGTTGCTCCCTATTCTTGCCAGCAGGTAGAACTTTAAAATAATCTAGATTCATTTTGTGCATTTTACCTTGGTGAATGTTACATGTAAACTTGTAAAGCATGTATATTTTACTGTTATTAGACAGAATGAAATTGTCAATTAGGTCACGTTGCTTGAGAGCATTGTTCCAGTTTTCTCTATCTTTACTGATATTTCAAATGACAACCCAATCTTGCATTAATGACATAAATTGAAACCTGCTTTGATATATTTATTATGTGTCTACACATTGTTGGACTCAGTTTGGCAACATTTTGTTTAGAATTTTTCCATCTACAAGGATATTCATGAATGATACTGCCTGTTATCCTTTTTTGTATTGGTATCAGTCTGTTTCAATATTACAAATTTTAACAATGTCATATAACTGAAGAATATCTTTTATTTGCAACAGTGTATAATTTGCATAAGACTAAAATGAATGTTTAGAATTCCACTACAAAATTGTTTGGTCCCTGTGTTCTACATTACTGGGTCAATTCATGTAGTGATTATAAGATCATGTATATTTTCCACAGCCTCTTATTATAATGTTGTATATATTTCTATTAGAACTTTATTTCACTTGAGATGTCAAGTGTATTGACAAAGAGTCATAATATTCTCTTTCTACTTCTCTGTTGCATGTTTCTACTTTTTCAAATCCAGCATTATTTGTGCAGCTTCCTTCTTTTCCTTTCTTCCTTTATGTGTCTGACTAATCTGTACCAGAGGTTTCTGAATTTTATGAATTTTCAAAGTACGAACTTGGCTTTGTTGATACTTTCAACTTTTTTTTTGTTTTCTATGTAACTGTTCTGCAAATTTTTACCATTCCTCATTTTTATCTTTTTTGCACTTATCAAGCTATTCTATCAAGTTTGTAACTTGAATTTTAGCTACTAACTAAGCATTTTTATTTTACAATGTAAGCATTTAAAGCTAAAAATAATATGAACTTTCAGTTATAGTTAATAAGTAATGGTACAATAATACTTTTATCATTGTAAATCAGTTTAAAATATTTGACAATCTTCCTCATTTTCCTCGTTGACTTGATAATGACTTAAAAATATTTCTAAATTTTCAAATGCTGTTGTGAGTTACTTTATCTCACTTTTCAGTTCTCTTGTTCATTTCTAACCACTTGCTTTGTCATAACAAAGTAAGGTATGTGTGATGCTGACTCCATTTTGTTGAAACTTGACATAAAGTTATATTTTTTTTTAAATATTCTTAGGTATTCTTTAAAAGAATGCTTATTCTTTAGTGACTAATCATATGTCCATTGGATCTAGTTTGCTGATTTTACTATTAAATTTTTCTATATATTTTCAGAATTCCCTTATTTGTCCTATCATTTTTCAATAAGTATATGGTAAAACTCTCAATGACTATAAATGTATTTATCCTTGAGTTTTCCACCAATTTTGGATTTATATTTTGAAACTATATTATTAAGTGTTTATAATTTTAGAATTGTTACCAGTTTCCTAGCAAATTGAATTATTTATCAAGATATAGTGACCTTCTTTTTTTTTTTTTGACAGGCAGAGTGGACAGTGAGAGAGAGAGACAGAGAGAAAGGTCTTCCTTTGCCGTTGGTTCACCCTCCAATGGCTGCCGCAGATGGCGCGCTGTGGCCGGCACACCGCACTCATCCGATGGCAGGAGCCAGGTGCTAGGTGCTTTTCCTGGTCTCCCATGGGGTGCAGGGCCAGAGCACCTGGGCCATCCTCCACTGCACTCCGGGGCCACAGCAGAGGGCTGGCCTGGAAGACGGGCAACCGGGACAGAATCCAGCGCCCTGACCGGGACTAGAACCTGGTGTGCCGGCGCCGCAAGGCGGAGGATTAGCCTGTTGAGCCATGGCGCCAGCCGACCTTCTTTATCTCTAGAAATGCTGTTTTCTGCTTTGACTTTCAAGTTTACTTTATCGGATATCACATAGCTATTCCTACATTGCTTCTGTTCGCAGCAGATGCTAGGTACACCTTTCTCCATCATTATACTATCAGCTTTTGTGTATTTTTCTCACTAGGTATGTCTCATGCAAATAAGTACGTGGGCAATTTTGGTTCGTTTATTACTTATTTGTATAGTATTGTTCTTTGGCAATCATTAATCTCAGTCTTTCATGGTTTTTTTTTGAAAAGATTTATTTATTTATTTATAAGGCAAGTATAGATGGATGGATGAATGGATGGATAGATAGGCAGACAGACAGACAGACAGACAATATCTTCCATCTGCTGGTTCACTCCCCAAATGGCAGCAATGGCCAGAGCTGAGATGATCTGAAGCCAGGAGCCATTTGCTTCTTCTGGGTCTCCCATGTATGTACAGGGGTCCAAGCACCTGGGCCATCTTCCACTGCTTTCCTAGGTCATTAGCGAGAAGCTGCATTGGAAGTGGAGCTACCAGAACTTGAATCAGTGCCCATATGGGATGCTAGCTCTGCAGGCAGCAGCTTTACCCACTATGCCACAGCACTGGCCCTGCATTTCAAAAAATTTTGTACCAAAAATTTTTATTATATTTCCCTTACAAGGTTTTGATATCCTTGCGTACATACTATTCATCTATGTTCTTTTAATAATCCGATAGGCAGAGAGACTGAGATTCCATTCTCAAATGCCTACAGTGGCTGGAGCTGGACTGGAGCCAGAGTCAGGAGCTGAGAACTCAATCAAAAGTCTCTCATGTGGGAGGCAGGGACCCAACTACTTGAACCATCACCACCTGACCAGGGTCCACATTAGCAGGAATATGGAATCAGGGCTGAGAACTGAATCCAGGTATTCCAATACGGGATTTGGGTGTTCAAACCAGCAACAAACTGTTAGGCCAAAGGCTCAAGGCCATCTATATTTTCAAATGTGCTAACAATACAATCATATTATTTGCCTAGCTATGTTCTATTGACAACATAAAGTTCAAGGTTTTAACTACTGTTCACTGTACATGTCTCTAGTCCAAATGTGAGTTTTAAGTCTTCACACCTATAGGTATGAAGGCCATAGAGGATAAATGTACATGTTCAATTTATTTTCCAAGTTGATATTGTACTAATTTAAATACCCACGAGTAAATATAATTTCCTGTTGCCTCACATACTAACCAAAACATGGAATTTTAAGATTTACTCATTTCTGCTAAACAGGTATGTAAATAACTATAGTTTTAACTTGTATATCCTTGATAATCAAAATCTTTATTCTGGAATGGATGTCTCACAAAGAGTATCTAAGTTGGATTCCCAGCTCCAGCATCTGACTGCAGCTTCCTAATACTGCAGGCAGGCCCTGGGAGACAGTAGTAATTGGGTTCCTACCACCCCTGGGAAAGGCCTGGATTGAGTTCCTGGAGACCAGCTTTGGAACCAGTCCAAGCCCAACCATGGGAGATATTTTGGGAATGAACCAGCAGATGAGAACTTTCTGTTTGTATCTCTTTCTGTTGTGTCCCTCTCCCAATTAAATAATAAAAAAATTAGAATTTTCTAAAAGACTTTATCCCTCTTCAAATACTAAAAAGAACTCAAGGAGCTGGCACTGTGGCACAGTGGGTTAATGCCCTGACCTAATGCGCCAGCAGTCCCTTATGGGTGCCGGTTCAAGACCCGGCTGCTCCATTTCTGATCCAGCTCTCTGCTATGGCCTGGGAAAAGCAGTGGAAAATGGCCCAAGTCCTTGGGCCCCTGCACCCACGTGGGAGACCTGGAAGAAGCTCCTGGATCCTGGCTCCTAGCTTCGGATCAGCACAGCTCCGGCCATTGCGGCCAATTGGGGAGTGAACTAGTGGATGGAGGACCTCTCTCTCTCTCTTTCTCTGCCTCTCCTCTCTCTGTGTAACTCTGACTTTTAAATAAATAAATAAATCTTTAAAAAAAATTTTTTTTAAAAAAAAAAGACCTCAAAATGCAACTCTGATCTTACTCTCTAACACATCTGGATTTAAGCTATATTGATTTTTTAAATCTAAGTTAGATATTAGTTTAGAATGTTAATATTTATCCACAAATTTTTTATTTCTCCTTCTCAGACATTCATTCTGAGGATATATTTATTCTTAAAATATATCTTTTAGAAATTCTATCAGAAGAACTCCACTGATAGTAACTTTCTGTTACATGTCTAAAGCCATCTTTATTTTACCATACTCCAGATATTTTCAATGGATAGATAATTCTAATTACTTTCTCTAATTATTTCAAGATTATCACATTGTGTTCTGGCTTCAGTGGCTCCTACTGAAAAGTTAGCCGTGAGGCTGGCATTGTCATGAGAGGTGTGGCACAGAAGCTGACGCCTGCGATGCCAACATCCTTTATGGGTGCCAATTCATGCCTGGCTGCTCCACTTCCAATCCAGTTCCCTGCTAATGGCCTGAGAAAAGCAGCAAAAGTTGGACCAAGAGCTTGGACACCTGGAAGAAACTCCTAGCTCCTGGTTTGGTCTGGCCCAGTCCTGGTCGTTGCAGCCATCTGGGGAGTAAACCAGTGGATGGAAGATATCTCTCTCTGTAACTCTGATTTTTAAATAAATAAACCTTAAAACAAAACAAAAAGCTAACTATTGATTTGTTCCTTGTTCCTTTATTCTAAATTAAGAGAGTTAGGGAGGCTGACACTGTGGAGTAGTAAGCTAAGTCTCCACTTGTAACACAAGCATCCCATATGGGCACCAGTTCAAGTCTCAGCTGCTCCTCTTCCCAATCAGCTCTCTCTCTCTCTTTTTTTTTATTTGAAAGGCAAAGGTACAAATAGGTAGACATACACACACACACACACACACACACACAGAGAGAGAGAGAGAGAGAGAGAGAGAGTTCTTCAATCCAAGGATTCACTCCCTAGATGGCCTCAACAGCTGGAGCTGCACCGATTTGCAGCCAGGAGCCAGGAGCTTCTTCTGGGTCTCTCACACCAGTGCAGGGGCCCAAGTACTTGGGCCGTCATCCACTGCTTTCCCAGGTGTATTGGCAGGGAGCTGGATCAGAAGTAGAACAGCTGGGACTTGAACCAGTGCCCATATCAGATGCTGGCACTGCAGGCCGTGGCTTTACCTGCTACGCCATAGTGCCAGCCCCCAGCTCTCTTCTAATGCACCTGGAAAGCAATGGAGGATGGCCCAGGTGATTGGGACCCTGTACCCATGAGGGAGACCTAGAAGAAGCTGCTGGCTCCTGATTTTGGATTGGCCCAGCTCCAGCCATTGCGGCCATTTGGGGAGTGAACTAGCAGATGGAAGACCTCTCTCTCTCTGTCTCTCACTCTCTGTCTGTAACTAACTCTTAAATAGATACATACATACATACAAGTATAAAATCTTTAAAAACAGAGAGATTTAAACAAAAAATCTTTGGGGTTCTGTAATTTGACTAGAAAATAGGCTGTGGTGAGCGTATCTTTCCATTGATCCCACTTAGAATTCACTGAGCTACTTGAATCTGAGTATCAGTATATTCCATCAATTCTGACAAATTCTCAGTTAAATATCTTTCGAATATTATTCTCCAATCTCTCTACGCTTTTTTATTTATTTTTAAGATTTATTTATTTATTTGAAAGGCAGAGTTATAGAGAGAGAGAGGGAGAGGGAGGGTCAGAGACAGATCTTCCATCTGGTGGTTCACTCCCCAAATGGCCCCAATGGCAGGAGTTGAACGGATCCAAAGCCAGGAGCTTCTTCTGGCTTTCCCACATTGGTGAGGAGGCCCAAGGACTTGGGCCATCGTCCACTGCTTTCCTAAGCCATAACAGAGAGCTGGGTTGGAAATGGAGCAGCCGGAACTGGAACTGGCACCCATATGGCATGCCGGTGCTGCAGGCGACGGCTTAACCCGCTACACCACAGCGCCAGCCTCTCTCTATTCTTTACTTATGCAACTATGGAGGAAACATTTGTTGGACTTTCTTTCTCTATCATCTTAACTTATTTTTCATATTTTCTATCTCTGTGTTACATTCCGGGTAAATTCTTCCTATCTATGGTCTACTTCACTAATTCAAACCTGAAGCCATGCTTCATCTAAATTTTTGTTTTTCACGTCTGCTTATGTTAACGGTATCTAATTTGATTCAAATTTTTTCAACGTTTAATTTATTTCAACTTTTTAATTTATTTAAATATATTTATTTTATTTGTATCTCATTATACAAATATCTCAATCTTTGTAATCCTGATTCTGCAGTCTGGTATTTTTGCTACTCTATAATCAAGAGCTTTATTCCTCAGAAACTTTTCCCTTCATATTACTTTTACATTTTTAATTATGTACCTATGTTTCTCAACATATAGCTATGTGAATTCTTCAACAACAGACACCCATGTTTAAAGTGTTTTCCTCCTGAAAAGATAACACATTTTCACAGATCCCCAGGAGCAATAAAAACTCAAAAACATTTTCAGCTTGAGTTTTTGATGTAATACAGTGGGAACACCATTCCAAATTGACGACTATAGACTAGGACTGGAACTTCTCAGGCCCTCCCATCAAGGTCCAAGTGCAACTTCACTCTCCAAGAGTAATTCTCTTTCAGTCATTCTGGATTTCTGTGAAGATCTCTAATTTTATCTCTGAAACTGCATATAGCCCTTTAAAACTGACACTCTGGGTCGCCAGAACTACATACACAACAAACAGCTCTTGCAACTGTGGAGCCGCTCTCTATACTCCCCGCTGGCGGCCACGCACGTCCTTCCTTCACTACCAACTCAGCCACGCTTCAGACATCAAGTTCTTTACGAGTCAGCAATTGTAAGTGTTCTATAGCAGATGTGGTTCTTCTGCACATCCCACTTACCCACATGGACAGAAATTGAACTACAATCTATTTTTCAAATGCAAATGCATAAATTTAGACTTGAAATTTAATAAAATCTATTTAATATCTCTAGCTGTGGTTTTCTTTTAAAATGGGTATAATAACATTACCTGCCTCACAGGGTTCTTGTGAAAATTAAATGAGAAAATTCATACAAAGTTCTTGGCACAGAGCATGGAACAGAGGAAGCAAGTAAAAAAAATATTAGCCATCTTTATCATTATAGTTGGTTTGGGCCCAATATCAAAACCTATTAAATATTGTTTTACTTTCGGAGTCTTTTTTTTTTACTATTCACCAGCTATTTCCTACAGCAACATATATCCTAAAAATGTAAGCCAAAAAACCTTAGGTAAGGTCAAGGACCACCTCTAGGTAAAAGGTCCTAGAGACATCAATCTCGGTTGACAACTCATTACTCTCATGATTATTACACTACATTTCTTGAGCTTGCTTTGAAATTTTCATGGTGATATTTTGACCACAAAATGATGATCACTGAGGGGTATTATATAAGATCCCTGTAATGGATGCTATAGGACCTTAGATTTGTCACCATTATTGCTTTGTAATTACATGTATGTGGTATAACTTATGTTAACCAAATAAAACCAGAAAAATCAATTCACCTCTTTGTGGATGACTTAGGGGTAAGAAGAGCGAGGAAACAAAAGATTCCATGGCCAAAGCAAAAAGTCATCAAATTAAGAATAAAGGTAACACGGAAATCACCAAAGTGTATCTTTGGATACTTATGTTAACCAAGAATACAGATACTTTTCAGAAAAACAATTGTTGGCCGGCGCCGTGGCTCAACAGGCTAATCCTCCGCCTTGCGGCGCCGGCACACCAGGTTCTAGTCCCGGTCGGGGCACCGGATTCTGTCCCGGTTGCCCCTCTTCCAGGCCAGCCCTCTGCTGTGGCCCAGGAGTGCAGTGGAGGATGGCCCAGGTGCTTGGGCCCTGCACCCCATGGGGAGACCAGGAAAAGCACCTGGCTCCTGGCTCCTGCCATCGGACGAGCGCGGTGCGCCGGCCGCAGTGCGCCGACCGCGGCGGCCATTGGAGGGTGAACCAACGGCAAAGGAAGACCTTTCTCTCTGTCTCTCTCTCTCACTGTCCACTCTGCCTGTAAAAAAAAAAAAGAAAAAAAAAAGAAAAACAATTGTTGATATTTCTGAGATTTTTTAAGCAGAAATATTGTGCTACATTAAAACAAAGGTACAAATAGCATCTGCCATCTTAGAAAAAAGTATGGACAGCTCTGTTATATAGAAACGAGATACAGAAGCTGAAAATTGTATTACCTGTAACACTCCCTGGACATATGCCGAGGGCTCTGGCCCTCAACCCATCCCTCTAATAAAACAGCTGCAGTACTGCATTGTTGTTTCCTTCTCGCAATCTAGGCAGAGATGTCTTTGTTCACCTACCCTAGCCTATTCTAAAATGTTAACTCTTGGGGCTGGCGCTGTGGCATACTGGGTAAAGCCTTGCCTGTAGTGCCGGCATCCCAAGTTCAAGTCCTGGCTGCTCCACTTCTGATATATCTCCCTGCTAATGCACCTGGGAAAGTAATAGAAGATGGCCGAAGACCTTGAGCCCTTTCACCCACGTGAAAGACCCAGAAGAAGCTCCTGGACCCTGGCCATTGAGGCCATTTGGGGAGTGAACCAGTAGATAGGGCTCGCTCTCTCTCTCTCTGCCTCTGCCTCTGCCTCTCTGTAACTCTGCCTTTCAAATAAATAAATATTAAAAAAAAAAAGTTAACTTCCTTTCACTCAGAATATAAACCCCACAAGGACAGCAGCTATAGTCTAAGTGTATTAAACAAAGATCAACAAATAATTCCTGAAAGACTTTAACTTCAGGTTCAGGATTATATACTATTTTTAACTAAGTGCCCCACTCCCCCAAAATATTAATTAACCATAGAGATATCTGTGATTAAAGTAAATGTATAGTACACGATAAAACTGACAGAAAAGGCAGTAATGAAATATTATATAGCCACGTAAATATGAAAACGTAGAAGTGCACTAGCTAACATGGAAAGATATCCATAGCATGTTATTCAGTAAAAAATATCAGCTGTACAGCTACATATTAAATTCATTTCTTAACAATTATGAGAGTGTGTGTGTTTAGCACTGCTCCCTGAGTAGTGGGAATTTGTGTGATTTTTTTCCTTTTTTCTTTTTAAGATTTTTTTTTTATTCATTTGAAAGGCAGAGTGACAGAGAGAGAGAGAGAGAGAGGGACAGAGCAAAAGGAGGAAGAATCTTCCATCCTCTGCTTTACTCCCCCAAAATGGCCACAAAGGCTGGGGCTGGGCCAGGCCAAAGCCATAAGTCTAAAACTCCATCCGATTCTACCACGTGGGTGGGAGGGGCCCAAAGATTTGGGCTGTCTTCTGCTGCCTTCCCATGGACATTAGCAGGGAACTGGATCAGAAACAGAGCAGCTGGGACGCAAACCAGTGCTCTGATAGAGGGTGCCAGTGCGCACGCAGCAGTATAACCCACCGTGCCACAATACTGGCCCTTACTATTTTTCATATGTTGTTTTTTCCAGGATTGTTTAAATTTTTTATCAGTTAGCAAAGGATATTTCAGAATCAGAAAATAAAGAAAGTTATTTTCTTTTAGGGGGAAAAGCAGGGGAAGAAAGGCAAGCCAGGAAGCAACACACAGCACAGTTTGTCCAGAAACATCCCCAAACCTAATCTAACTGTACCATTCCCCAAGTTCCTTTCATATCAGCCACTTCTGAAAATTGACTGCAGGCTAATGACAACTTCATATGCTTCTAGAGGTAAAATCAGATAATCTTTATCTCTCCCAATCCTTAGCTATTTTACAGATCTGACTTAAGGAGTTTAGTGCTCCAGACAGGTGACACAATCTTCCCATTTATAAGGGGCTTTGGGATCGTCTGAAAAGGGAAATATTATGCAAAAAAAAATCAGATCAGTTCTTCCTTATTACTGAAAGTCTCTTAGGGGCTATAGGAATGGAGTCCGTGCTCATTTAGAGAGGCTAGAAACATCCAGATTACTGTTTAAACATAGTAATAATAATTTTATAAATCATACTAAACAGGAATTATTATAGAAAGAAGCTTATATTTTCATATATCTAATGAAGCATTGCAGATAAGGCTGTAATCTATAATTTAGAACAAATACAGTTACAAAGATACTGGAGAAATTCCCTAAGAAACACAATTATTTTCTGTTGGATTATTGAATTTCTTTTCACAAAGATACATGGTATGGGCTTAACGTAAGAGCATATTCACATATCAGTAACTGCTCTTGACTTATTCTCCAGGAAACAGGAAACAAGACCTCTTCTTATAAAAGGGACTAAGTTCACGTTCCTTTGAGCCATCTGGCCTTAGAGAAAAATCTTTTTTTTTTTCTTCACAATGATGAAATCAAACAATTCCTAGGAGTTCTCCAACATTAAGAGACTCCAGAGCTAGGAAGGTTTTGTCCAAATTCTGACATGGCCAAACTCAGCCAACTTGCTGTAGGGATGAATACATAGGAAGAACTCAGAAAATGCTGAGCACAATAAATGTTATTATTGTTATGCACCTGCAGCTGGCAAAGATGAGAGATAAAACTATGTGAGCACAAGCAAGTCAGCTAATTTCTCTGAGAATCAATCCCCATTTCTAAACAAGAAGTTTATATCAAATAATGCCACATAGATAATCAAGGAGATATCAGATGGCCAGGCAATAGTATAGTCTGATAACTGACTCCTGAAATATTTCTCAAAAAGAGGTGTTCTCCTGATGTTTGTCTCTTAACATACCAAACAGGGGGCTAGTACTGTGCCACAGCATATTAAGCAGCTGCTTGCGATGCCAGCACCAGTTCAAGTTTTGACAGCTCCACTCCCAATCCAGCTACCTGCTAGCATGCTTGGGCAAACAGCAGAAGATGGCTAAGTCCCTGGGTTCCTGTCATCCACATGGGAGACCCAGATGGAGTTCTAGGCTCCTGTATTCAGCCTGGTCCAGCCCTGGTCATTGCAGTCACTTCAAGAGTAGACCAGTGGATGAAAAATCTCTTCGTGTATGTGTGTGTGTGTGTGTGTGTGTGTATAAATCTTTCAATTAAATTAAAAAAAAAAAAAACTTAAAAGACGAAAAAAGACACCACTTAGGCTTTTCAGGGTTCCAGGTGTGGGTATTTAGATGAGCAGTTACTGCTGCCCACCTCCCATATCAAAGTACCTGGGTTCAGTTCTCAGTTCTTGCCCCTAACTTCAGCTTCCTGCTAATGAGATCCTGGTAGGCACCAGCGATGGCTCAAGCACTTTGGTTCCTGTCACCCATGTGGGAGACCTGGATTGCATTCCTGGCTTCCAGTTTAAGCCCCAGCCCAGCCAAGCCATCACAGGCATTTGAGGAATGAACCAATTGATGGAAGCATGCCTCTCTAGCTCTTGTTCTTTCTGCTTCACAAATAAATAATTAAGCCTTTTTTCAAAGGTTTCAAATCGCAAAGTTTAAGCAAGAAAAGCTTTAAACTACATTACTGTCATGGGAAATGCCAAAGTATATTGTTATTTTAAAGGCTCTGAGAAGTTTTTGTAAAATTTGTTATTCTATCATTTCTCAAACTTACCTTGACCATGGATGGTTTATGGTTTCCCCACTACCTTTCAGGACATAAGTTCCATGAAATACCCTTTACTGTTTTATAATCCATTTTGCCCATCATTATCTGCTTCCCTAGGGAGATGGGAACTTTCCAAGTATGGACAATAATACTTTGGAACTAAAAAGCTTTTGTACTAGAGGATTATATGATAAAATTTTTTTTCAGGAAGTGCGATTTTTAAAGAGAAAAGCAACACATGAATAAAGCAAAGAATTAAGGAACAGAGCAACTTGTGTAAGGTATTAAGGAAAAAAGAATGGAGTTCCAGGCTCCAGGCTTCAGCCTGGCTGATACAGGCATCTGGGGAGTGAAACAATGAATGGAGGATCTCTGTTTCTGTCTATCCCTGTTATTCAAGTAGATAAAAATAAACATTTTTTTAAAAAAGAAAGTGATGAAAAAATATACTAATCAATAAGAAAAGCTCATTTCCCCCTACCATATTATCTTGCTGCTACAGCATTTCATAGAATTATTCAACTCAATTATACTGGAATACAAAACATCTTAATTCTTGAATATAACATAAACTAAACTGATCTTCTGTATATAAAGAGAATTGAAAATGAATCTTGATGTGAATGAAAGGGGAGAGGGAGCGGGTAAGGGGGGAGGGTTGTGGGTGGGAGGGAAGTTATGGGGGGAAAGCCATTGTAATACATAAGCTGTACCTTGGAAATTTATATTCTAAATAAAAGCTAAAAAAAAATTCTTGAATCCACTATACTAGTGAAAAGCTCTCAAGTATTTTGGACATTGATTTCTTAAAAATCACATAATATTCTTGTGCTTACTTGAAAGATATATAATTTACATTCAGAGTCTCACTCTTCTAAATCATGTATCAATACAAAGTTCTTAGTGTCCAGGTGTTTCCATACAATATGAGCTTTGTATAACACAGAATTTTGAAAATATATTTGTTTAAAAGGTATTTCACTATGAATTTTCTTCCAGCCAACTCCACTAATACTCATTCGATAAATTCTGATGCTGATGTTTTGTTGCTCTTACAAGATGTCAGGGAAACAGAGTTTGTGGATTCAAAAGGCTTCCATAGCCTCAACAGTTCATGCCAAGAGCCCTGGGTGATCCCTGACATCATACATAAGAGTAATAATGTTAAATTAACAACAGGAGTCACTGTGCACTAACTTCCCATATAGGACCTCTGGCCTCAATGAGATGTATTATGAGAGTTAAATGTGATATTTATTCTCAAACAGCTTCTGTGTCTGTATGCAAATTGTTGAAATCTTTACGTAGCATAGAGTTGGTCTTCTGTGAAAAGTTAATTGAAAATGAATCTTAATGGAGAATGGGACTGGGAAGGGGAGAGGGACGAGGAGGAGGGGTGGGAGTGTGGGTGGGAGGGCAGATATAGTGAGAATAACTATATTCCTAAGATTCTACATATGAAATTTGTAGTCCTTAAAAAATAAATGAATTAATTAATTTAAAAAAAGATGTCAGAGAAAAGGTTTTTTTTTTTTTTTTTTTTTTTTTTTTTTTGTTGACAGGCAGAGTGGACAGTGAGAAAGAGAGACAGACAGAAAGGTCTTCCTTTTGCCGTTGGTTCACCCTCTAATGGCTGCCGCGGATGGCGCGCTGCGGCCGGCGCACCGCACTCATCCGATGGCAGGAGCCAGGTGCTAGGTGCTTTTCCTGGTCTCCCATGGGGTGCAGGGCCCAAGCACTTGGGCCATCCTCCACTGCACTCCGGGGCCACAGCAGAGGGCTGGCCTGGAAGAGGGGCAACCGGGACAGAATCCAGCGCCCCGACCGGGACTAGAACCCGGTGTGCCGGCGCCGCAAGGCGGAGGATTAGCCTGTTGAGCCACGGCGCCGGCCCAGAGAAAAGGTTTTTAAGCACAAACAGGAAACAGTCATCAAATGGCCCAAAAATGGTTTGTTGACTGAAATATCAAAAGTGCTACTTTACCAGTCAGGAAAAACTTCCAAGTTCTTGCACTCACCAGCAGTACACCATGACATGACTATCAAATGGTTGGCAGTGACTATCACAGTACTATGGGACTGGTGCTGTGGCGTAGCTTCTTGCAGTGCAGCATCCCACATAGGCATCAGTTTGAGTCCCGGCTGCTCCATTTCCAATTCAGCTCTCTGCTGTAGCCTGGGAAAGCAGTGGAAGATGGCCCAAGCACTTGGGCCCCTGCATCCATGTGGGAGACCCGGAAGAAGCTCCTGGCTCTTGGCTTCGGATCGACGCTACTTTGGCTGTTGCAGCCAATTAGGGAGTAAGCCAGCGGATGGAAGACCTCTCTCTTTCTCTCTCTCTCTCTCTGCCTCTCCTCTCTCTGTGTAACTCTGCATTTCAAATAAATAAATAAATAAATCTTCAAAAAAATACAAAATACAATGAATTACAAGAGGCATCTTGATTTCATATATGTGAAAATATGTAATTCAGTATCAGTGAAATATGGAACATGGATCACAATCTATATTTCCCTGGACAATTTTCTATAGCAGCTTTGTTGAGCTATAATTCACATATTATACAATTTACCTATCAAAGTATGCAATTTAATGGTTTTCAGTATATATTTAAAAGATCAACAGAGGGAGGCAAGGAGGGAGGGAGAGAGAAGGAGGGAGGGAAGGAGAGGAGGAGGAGGAGGGAGAGGGAGAGGGAGAGGGAGAGGAAGACAGATCCTCTAACCATTAGCTCACTCCCCAAATGGTACTATCACCCAGGTCTGAGCCATATCAAAGCTAGGAACCAGAAACTCTATCCTGGTCTCCTACATGGATGGCAGGGCCCCCCAAAATTTAGTCATCTTCTGCTGCCTTCCCAGGTACACCAGCAGGAAGATGGACTGGAAGCAGAGCAGTCAAGACTTGAATCAGCACTCCAATATGGAATTGCCACAAATGATGGCTTAACTCCTGAGCCACAACACCAGCACACAATCTTTTTTAAAAGATTTATTTTTATTTATTTTGAAAGATCCATAGAGAGAGAGGTAGAGACAGAGAATGAGAGGTCTTCCATCCACTGGTTCATTCTCCAAATGGCCACAATGGCCAGAACTGTGCTGATCTGAAGCCAGGAGCCAGGAGCATCTTCCAGGTCTCCCATGTGGGCGCAGGGGCCCAAAGACCTGGGCCATCTTCCACTGCTTTTCCAGGCACACCAGCAAGGAGCTGGATAGGAAGTGAAGGAGCTGGAACTTGAACCAGCGCCCATTTGGGATGCCAGCACGCAGGTCGGGGCTTTAACCCACTGCACCACAGTGCCAGGCCACATAATAATTTTTTTTTTTTAACATTTGTATCACCTTCCCCTAAAAAGGACCACTAGCATTCACTCCTATCCCTTCAACTCCCCAACACAAACTCCTACTTCAGCCCAACACAACCACTTTTTCTACAGATTTGCCTATTCAGTGTGTTTCATATAGGTGTAATCATACAATATGTGGTCTTTGGTGAATGGTTTCTTTCATATAGCAAAATGCTTTCAAGGTTCAAACATTCCCATTATGCCACATTGTTGACCCCTGTTACCACTTTTTGGCTACTAGGAATTGTGTTGCTATGAATGTTTGTATGCAGATATTTGCAAGATCATGTTTTCATTTCGCTTAGTGTGTATGCTTCAGCATGAAATTGCTGGGTCTTATGGTAACTGCATATTTAACCTTTCAAGGAATAGCTAGACTATTTTCCATTTTCCATTCCCTCTGGTTGTGTAAGAATATAACAATTTCTCCACATCTTCATCAAAACTTATGATTTTCTACTTTTTTATAATAGTCACACTTTAATGAGTCTGAGTAGTATCTTGTTGAAATTTTGATTTGCATCTCCCTAATAGCAAATAATGTGGAACACAATTAAGTGTGGGGCTTTCACTGTGGCATAGTAGGCTAAGCCTCCCGCTTGCGGCCCCAGCATCCCATGTGGGTGCCAGTTCATGTCTCAGCTGCTCCTTTTCAGATCCAGCTCCATGCTTACTGTCTGGGAAAGCAGTGGAAGATGACCCAAGTGCTTGGGTCTCTGTACTCGCATTGGAGATCCAGAAGAAGTTCCTGACTCCTTGCTTTGGATGGGCCCAGCTCTGGCTATTACAGCCATTTGAGAAGTGAACCAGCAGATGGAAGACCTTTCTCTGTCTCTCCCTGTCTGTAACTCTCAAATAAATAAATAAATGAATAATCAATTAAGTGAGCCTCCTGCACTATCTGAATAGTCATTTTTCTTCACTGAAACCTCTTTCCCAATTTTCTCAGGACACTAGAACATATTTGGTTGTCCCCTATTTTCCAACTATCCACACACAATCACTATAGTACTACCCTCACAGGCCCTCTATAGTTCCTTAGTTTTCTACTTTGGTAATTGCGATTGCCATCAATACTGTTCTCTGATATTTGGCAATTCTTTCCCTCCAGATACATGTCAAAATTATGCTGCCTGGCGCTTTGTGGTTGGTCATGTGATTATGGCCAAAGATTTGTGATTATGAGTTATGAGCATTTACTTCTGAGCCATAGCCTTTAATTGCTGATAAGATAATATCCACACGTTACTTTACCTTCTGGGAGAACAAGGGAGATGGGGACCACTCTGCTAGTCTGGAATCCTAAGTGACCGCTATAAGCAGAGCTACCCACAGACACAATGGATGTGGTGTGAGAAATAAACTTCTGCTGTTTCGGTGCCATGAAGTTCTGGAGCTTATCTGTGGCAGTGGCACCAATGAACTCAGCCTTTCTCAACTAGTGTTCCACAGGAGATTTAAACCCACCAGAAAATTATTTGAGTGACTATTTCTTCAAGGATTAGATGGTACGTGGCTAGGACCACGCTAGCTAGCATAGAGGAAGCAACAGGCCAACACTATTTAAGGTCTCACAAAGCGTATCCTTACTGATAACACACATTTCCACTGCCCTTATGCTTATAACAGAGAACACTGCTAATCAGTAGAATCTTTGTGAGACTGAGTGTCAGCTACAAATGCATGTTGTACAACTGTAACTAAACATACATTCAGTTCCTTCATCAAGTCCGGATCTCACCTCTCTGACTGCAAGAGGCAAGTGCTTCAAGACCTCCCTCTGAAGAAGGCAATGGCAACAGAAGAGACAGGGTCCTTACCTTCAAGGAGACTGAAGCAAAACAGGAACAACAAACACTTACATATTAGGATAAATTCTAAGGACAACAGGGAAGACCTTTTTTTAATTGAGTATTTTTCTGTTGGTTCTTTTGTAAAAAAATTTATTAATATAAAGAGAACAAATTGCATGTATTTCATAGACACAATTCTAAGAAGGTAACCATACTTTCCTCCTTTCTTTTTCCTTCCCTCAATCCCCCCTTCCTTCTTTCCCTTTTCTTTAATTTTTGCAAAAACATAATTTCAGTCCACTATAATCACAGACTTAATGCACCAATAACCATAATATTTACTTAATGCACCACTAACCATAATATTCAACAAGTAAAAAGTACAAAGACCACAGTTCCACAGAAAGGGGAGACCTACTTTCGCAAAAGTGGTTAAGAAAGTTTCTCCAAAGAAAATGACATTTAAACTGATGAAAAACAAATGATGAAAAACAAAGATGAAGAACAATCTAACCGTTCTATCTTATCTTATCACCTAGTGACCGAGACCCATTCCCAACTGCCATGTTTCTTTCACTTCTCGCCCTCATTTGCCATGGTCTACTTGAACATACACATCAGCTGAGCTCTCTCAAAGGGCAGAAGAGGTGGTCATACAACCTAATTTCACTCACTACCACCACTAGCTATTCATTTTATGTTTGCCACCACTTAAGATATTTAAAAGGATAACCAGCATCCTTTAAAGCAGGGTCACCAAAAATGGAATATGCTTTTACTTTGTAGATATGTCATCACTTAAATGCAAGGATTTCACTGTACTGAAGGTCCTATTATTTATGAAATTTTATTTATATCCTGGAGATCCCTTTGTTATCTTTCAGATATGGTTTCCTTGGAACATTATACTAGCATATAGTATGTATATGACATGTAAATGCATAAACGTATAATAAATGAGACGTAAGCTTTGAAACTAGCTTAAATAATACCACAGGACTAGCATTTGGTGTAGCAGTTAAGAAGCCATTTGGGACACCTACATCTCATACTGAAGTGCCTGAGTTCAAGTCCCAGCCCCACTCCCAATTCCAGCTTTGTGCTAACACAACTTGTGGGGCAGCATTTGATGGCTCATGTAATTGGGTTCTTGTCCCCAACACGGCAGACCCAAATTGAGTTCCCAGCACCTGGTTGCAGTCCCAGCTATCGTGGGCATTTAGGGAGTAATAAATAAAAAAAAATTAAGTAATAATAAAATTATAGATAAATAAGAGGTACAACAGGTATATCATGTTTTTTGGCTTACCAAATGTTCTCTTAATATTCACAATTCAATGTTTTTCTGTCCATGGACCCTAAAATGTTTTGAAGTCATTTATGCATGTCTAACCCCTCCCCCCTTTTCTTTTTTTCTTTTTTTATTTATTTGACAGGTAGAGTTATAGACAGTGAGAGAGACAGAGAGAAAGGTCTTCCCTGCATTGGCTCACTCCCCAAATGGCCGCCATGGCCAGCGCTGTGCCGATCCAAAGTCAGGAGCCAGGTGCTTCTTCCTGGTCTCCCATGCTGGTGGCAGGGGTCCAAACACTTGGGCCATCCTCCACTGCCTTCCAGGGCCACAGGAGAGAGCTGGGCTAGAAGAGGAGCAACCAGGACTAGAAGCAGCAGCCCACATGGGATGCCGGTGCTGCAGGCGGAGGATTAACCACACCCCTCCCCCCTTTTCAAACTTTTCTTTGAGAGTCAGAGAGACAGGCACAGAGAGCTCCCCATTCACTGGTTTATTCCCAAGTGCCTGCAAGAGCTCCTACCTCGGGCCAAAGCCAAGAGACGGGAACTCATTCCAAATCTCCCATGTTTATAGTAGAAAACCAATTACTTGAACCATCGCCCCTGCCTCCCAGAGTCTGCATTAGCAGGAAGCTGGAGTCAGGAGCTGAGCCAGGTTTCAAATCCAGGCCCTCCAATAAGGGACACGGGAGTCTAAATCTACATATTAACCACCACGCCATCGTCTATCCCAGCACAGCACGCCCCCTTTTAAGTGGGAATATTTCTAAAGTAAATTAAGGGCAGTCCCACTCCAACTGACTTTTTCTTTTTTGATTTAGTATATCTCTTATGTACATAATTAAGAAGGGTCTATTAACTTACTAAAGAAAAGATATATTGGGGTTGGCACTGTGGCTTAGCACATTAAGCCATCACCTGCAGTGTCTGCATCCCATATGAGCACTGGTTCAAGTCCTGGTGCTCCACTGCCAATCTAGCTCTCTGCTATGGCCTGGGAAAGCAGTGGAAGATAGCCCAAGTTCTTGGGCCCCTGCACCCATGTGGGAGACCTGAAAGGACCTCATGGCTCCAGGCATTGGATCAGCACAGCTCTGGCCATTGCAGCCATCTGGGGAGTGAACCAGTGGATGGAAGACCACTCTCTGTCTCTCTGCCTTTGCCTCTCTGTAACTCTGCTTTTCAAATAAATAAATCTTAAAAAAAAAAAAGATATATCATAAAATCCCTTAACACCCACATAATATATTTACATATGTTTTCAGTTGAAGCATCACAATGCTATGCAGAAAGACACTCAAATTCTTTCTAAATCATTAAAAACAGCCTTTGTTATTTTACTAGCTTATCATAAATATAACTATATAATAAACATGTTTACGCAGATAGTCATTTCACATGTAAAATTCCATTCCACCAAAGTACTATAAATAAGAGTGCCTCTAATAGAACAACAATAACGGGAACATCACTTTTAGGTAAATTTTAAAGAAACATTTAAAAAACCTGGATGCAGGAAAAAGTATTAAGCTAGGTGATAAGGAGTCAGGAGAGAAAAAGGACAACACATGTTTAGCTAAAGGCTGTGGAGTGGAGGGGCAGAACCTGAAGAGATGGAATGTTACCTGTATCTCTGCATATCTCCTTATTTTCTTGATAAACAATAAGTACCTACAATATTTCCTTCCTATACATACCTAAAATCCCCTGAAACACAAATCCTATGCTGAACGAGCCCAGCACAATTGCTCTGTCACATGTGTTTAGCATCATCAGTTTTTGAATGAAGCTGAAGCTGAGGAAGGTAGATAGATCTTCCTAATTTAAAGCTTTAATCAACTCTCAGGAAATTAAACAGTATACTCTTAAAAGTCATGGAAATAATGCGCAAATCTTACAAAGGAATGGGGCAGGCATACCAACCAAAAGCATTTCCAGATGACAAAGAATTCATTGAAACAAGAATAACAGAAGTATATTCAAAGCAATATTCTGTCTTTGATAATTTAGAGGCAGCCATGATAACCACTATTTGTACATGACAGTCATATGAAATAATAAACCTTGCTAGCTATAAACATTACCAAATTCTGACACTATTGATTTATTATGTCTAACAGTGACATCAAACCAAACAACTGACAGAAACAATGTTACAGCTTTAAGAGCAGTTTGTCAACGATTAATACTGCCAAACGGGGTTTAGCTTTATGCTGGGACCGCTTGTCTAGCAGTTGTCAATCCAAGCAAAAATTACTACTGCCACACGTCTGCTAACACAGGCCCGAGGCACCGCTCCGTTAGCCCTCATTACCCCGATCACTGCAAATACAGATGCAAGGCCAGTCCCTATTTAATATGCGTGTTAATTATGCAAATTATTAATTGGGCTGGTGCTTGAGGACTTGTGTTTATGCCCAGATTAGAGTCAATAACTGTATCACACAGCATTTTGAGCCTGACCTGTGACAGAAATAAAGCTGTGCAGAAAGCAACATTTTTCTCATGCTCTTCCAGTTCAGAACACTAGCTCTATCGCGAGTATTTCATATTGATCCAAAAGGAGGCCCCAGTTGGGACACAGAGAAACCACCAAATATCTTTTATTAATATATTTATTTGCTAATATTCCTCACCTGATATTGTTCATAAGTATTTATAACATTCATTAAATTTCTTTACCAAGTCCATTGTTTCTACAGCAAAAATGTTGAATGCACTAAGTGTTAAAATATATTTTTATAGTTATTTTTTTCCAATAAGGCTATGGTTTGGTCCTATTTATATTACATGTCCATAAAAATTGTATGACATGATATTATGTTGTAAATTTTTTTTATTTTAAAAAAATCATATAGATTTAAACCTCCAAAGATAGAGAGCAAAGCTATAAGGTTTTTCCAATTAAAATTTACAGCAGACAATGTTGTAAATTTTATACAGTTGTAATGCTTGCTGCAGTTGTACTGAAATGGGAACTATTGATCAGTATGATTTCCCAGGACACATGAAGGGGGAACAAGGTACTGCACAAGCAGAAACAAAACTTTCATTTGTAAAGCTTTCTATTAGACTTTACTGCCCTCATTTGGTTCCAGATGCATCTATCTAAACAAGGGGAAAAGTCACATTTTCCCTGTAGAATTACAAAGAAAGCAGAAACAAACAAACCCCACACACTTCATCAAAAATAACAATATACCCTAGTAAAAGTATATTTTGATATACTGTCAAGATTACATCTATAATTTGATGAAAGGATATTTCTCATTTGAAGTAATTTTTTGAAAAAAAAACTTACCTTGAAAACTAGATCAGTTAGAATAATACTAGTAAAACATATACCAATAGGAAGCAGTACTACTACATTAAAATACTAGAAGCAATTTACATGACCATCTTAAAGTGCTTTTTAAATAGATTTATAAACTTTCAATTATTGGCATGGGAGGCTGGCATTATGGCGTAGCAGGTAACGCCACCACCTGCAATGCCAGAATCCCATTTGGGCACCATTTTGAGACCCAGCTATTCCATTTCCAATCCAGTTCCCTCCTGATGCACCTGGGAGAGGAACAGAGGATGGCCCAAGTCTTTGGGCCTCTGCCACCCATGTGGGAGACCCGGAAGAAGCTCCAGGTTCCTGGCTTCAGATCTGCCCAGCTCCAGTTATAGCCATTTGGGGAGTGAACCAGTGGATAGAAGATCTCTCCCCCACCACCTCCCTCGCTCTCTAACTCTGTCTTTCAGATAAATATTTAAAGCAAATTATTGCCATTGGGAAAATGAAACTTAGGTTATTGCGAAATGTGTTAATATAAAGATCACAGGCTCGATCTATGAAATCAGATTTATTAAAGTTGCACCTTCTCAACAAAAAATAAACCTGAAATTCTGATTCCGTTCTTACTGATGACGTCTCACTTTTCCTGATGTGTAAGGAACATAGCATGAATCAAATATAAATCAACCACTGAGCTGCCAGTGATTGAGTTGTTAGAGGTTGATTAACTAAGAGAATCACCACTGGTAGACAGAGTTCATGTCAAGAGTGTTCCATGCAGATAAACCAGAAAGATGAAACTCAACTGATTTCACTTGACTTAGTTATTCCATGCTGACACATTCTTGGTTACTGATAATAAAATATCTCCTATTTACCAAGTACCCATTTTTCTCCAGGCTCTTTTCATAACACAGATTTTATCTACATTTGCTATAAAGAGAAAATCAAGCCTCTGAAAAGTTTCAGTAGCTAGTACAACGGCATGACTGTATTAAATACCAAAGCTACAAGTTTGAACTCTAGGCAATGTGGTAACAAACACAAGCTCTTTAAACCCAAATTACCTCTCAATTGTCCTAAATGAGAGGGAGTCCATGAACACAGCTATGAAAATGGGGAAAGAAAGCAATAACATTTTAGTCTCTTTGGAAAATTCTGAAAATGCTGAATTAGTTAAAGCTGTTGGAAAAGATGTGTCAAACCTGTTCACTCAGTAGAAATTATAAAAGTATATTTAGATTCCCAGAGAAGGAGAAATGTTAATTTATATAATTGGTATTAACAATTTTGCAAATACAACTTGGAAGACAATTATTTGGGAAATAAAAATTTTATCTAATAGCTGAGATTTTTCTTAAAAATAAAGTTGGGATAGATATTTAGCTTAGCAGTTAGAACAATAGTATTCCCACATCCCATATAGGAGTACCTAGGTTAAACATCTGGCTCCAGCTCCTTATTCCAACTTCCTGCGACTGCAGACCATGGGAAGTGGCAGTGATGGCTTAGGTGGTTGGTTTCCTGCCACCTACATAGTATACCCGGATTGAATTCCTGACTCCTATCTTTGGCCTGACTTTTGCCATTGTGGGTATTTGGGGAGTGAAGTACTGGATGGAAGTGTTCTCTCTCTCAAATTAAAAAAACACAAGATTTTTTACTTAAAATGGCATGCTTGTTTTGATGCAAAGTTTGGTGCTCTCCAGGGATTCTTTATTTTTTATTTTTATGTTTTTTTAAAATTATTTATTTATTTATTTATTTTATTTTTGACAGGCAGAGTGGACAGTGAGAGAGAAAGACAGAGAGAAAGGTCTTCCTTTGCCGTTGGTTCACCCTCCAATGGCCGCCACGGCCGGCTCACTGCGGCCGGTCATCCGATGGCAGGAGCCAGGTGCCAGGTGCTTTTCCTGGTCTCCCATGGGGTGCAGGGCCCAAGCACTTGGGCCATCCTCCACTGCACTCCGGGGCCACAGCAGAGAGCTGGCCTGGAAGAGGGGCAACCGGGACAGAATCCGGCGCCCCAACCAGGACTAGAACCCGGTGTGCCGGTGCCGCAAGACGGAGGATTAGCCTGTTGAGCCATGGCGCCGGCCTCTCCAGGGATTCTTACTACAGTACCATATTGTGTAGGCATGTATATATGTGTAGCAGCCGATTAATGTTCTTTGCTTAAATAAATGCATATTTTTCACATTAATGCCTATTTACTAATACTGAGCATTAAAATATCAACTCTCTAAATATGGCTTGTATTTAAAAATTTTTCAGTTGGTAATTAATTTAATATATAATTTATAGGTAACTTTAAAAGTTGATAAGTAACAAGCATTCATTTATAAGCATAACAAATTATTTCTAAAGAAATAGGTACACATAAATTCAAATGATTTCAACTTTTAATGAGGATACATGACCTGTATTACCCAGCTGATTACAATTTTTCTTTTTCTTTTTTGAAAGATTTATTTATTTATTTGAGAGGTAGAGAGGGAGAGACAGAGAGAAAGGTCTTCCATCCACTGGTTAACTCCCCAAATGGCTGCAATGGCCCGATCGGAAGCCAGGAGCCAGGAGCTTCTTCTGGGTCTCACACATGGGTACAGGGGCCCAAGCACTTGGACCGTCCCCAGCAGAGAGCTAGATTGAAGGGGAGCAGCCAGGACTTGAACAAGTGCCCATATAGGATGCCGGCACCGTAGGTGGAGGCTTAACCTACTACACCACAGCACTGGCCCCAATTATTATTTTTCACTTCAATCTTACATTGAAATTCATATTGTGGGGCCAACATTGTGGCACAGTGGGTTAAGCTGCCACCTACAACTCGGGCATTCCATATGGGTGCCTATTCGAGTTCCTGCTGCTCCATTTCTGATGCAGCTCAGTGCTAACACACTTGGGAAAATCAGTAGAGGATGGCTCAAATGCTGGGGCCCCTGCACCAATGTGGGAGACACGATGAAGCTCCTGGTCCCTGGCTTTGCCCTGGCCCAACCCTGGTTGTTGCAATCATTTGGGGAGTAGTCCAGTACATGGAAGATCTTTCTCCATCTCTCCCTCTTTCTCAAACTCTGCCTTGCAAATAAAATAAATCTTTTTTTAAAAAAAGAAATTTCTTATTGTTAAACTTTTGTATAAATTTGAACAGAGCTTCTCCCATCATTTCCCACCTAAAGTCATTCAGAATTTAAATTGTTAGTGGGCCATCTGTGGAGTCCCTGGTTAGGTGTCTTTCAATGTATTCTAAGTACAAGTTTATAGCCCATGACTGCCATTCTTTTTCTGGTAAAAATATAGTTTTTATATTATCTCTGAAACTTGTCTCCTTGGCAACAGTTCTGAGGAAAAGAAAACTTTGAAATGAAAGTATTCTTGGGGAAACCATGCATAGAACAACGGGCTGTATTTTGAGATAAACCAGTGAGATCCTCATTTGTCACCATGCTTTTAAATTAATCTTGCACTTAACAGGAATTCTAAATTTGAGTCAGGAAGCAATTTAAATCGTAGGTATGGAAAAAGATGGTTGATGGGCTGGCTGGTGCTGTGGCTTAGCCAAGTAAAGCTGCTGCCTGCAGGGCTGGCATCCCATATGGGTGCCTGTTGGAGTCCTCGCTACTCCACTTCCCATCCAGCTCTCTGCTATGTCCTGGTAAAGTAGAAGATGGCCCAAGTCTTTGGGCCCCTGCACCTGCGTGGGAGACCCAGAAGAAGCTCCTGGCTCCTGGCTTCGGATCAGCATAGCTCCAGCCGTTGCAACCAACTAGAGAGTGAACCATCGGGTGGAAGACCCCCCCCTCCCCACCTCTCTATAACTCATTCAAATAAATAAATCTTAAAAAAAAAAAAGGAGGGAAGGGGAGGAGAGGGGAGGGGAGGGGAGGGGAGGGGAGAGGGAGGGGAGGGGAGGGGAGGGGAGGAGAGGGAAGGGAAGGGAAGGATGGTTGAAGCCCAATATCAACATGGCCAAGGGTATGACCTCTGGATGGGTCCCCTTCCCCTAAAAAATAAGATCACAATGTACACACACTGAGTCCACAAGACAGTTCTGTAAATTGAATAAAAGAATTTATTAGATACTTAGATTTAAAAAAAAAATTATATCAAAAAATACCTAAACACAAGATAATCTCCTTGCCTCAAACTAAGCTAGAATATTAAATATAAACCAAAGGCCTACAATATATTACATGTAAATTAACAAAATAGTATTTTTTTCTACTTAGAAGTTCCTAAGACTGTGTGATCCAGTCATACTGTTACCATCAAATACTGTGTTTAAAACAAGAAGCACAGGCTGATACTGTGGCATAGCAGGTAAGGCAGCTGCCTGCAGCACCAGCATCCCATATGGGCACCAGTTCAGATCCTGGCTGCTCCACTCTGATCCAGCTCCCTGTTAATGCGCCTGAGAAAGCAGCAGAAGCTGGCTGAATCTTTGGGCCCCTGCACTCACATACAAGACCCAGAAGAGGCTCCTGGCTCCTGACTTCAAATACATCCAGCTCAGCCATTGCGGTCTTTTGGGGAGTGAATCAGCAGATGGAATCTCTCTCTCACTGTCTCTCCCTTTCTCTCTAACTCTGCCTTTCTAATAAATAAACAAGTCTTTAAAACAAACAAACAAAAACCGATAAACAGAGGCAGGTGTTGCGGCACAGACAGTTAGGTTGCCACTTAGAAACCCACATGTCACATTAGAGCACCTGGTTTGAGTCCCAGTTGTTCCAAGCTTCTGATCCGGCTTCCTGCTAATGCTCCTGGGAGGCAGGAGATGATGGCCTAAGTGTTGGGGTTCCTACCCACCATGTGGGAGACCCAGACAGAGTTTTTGGCCCCTGGCTTTGGTCTGGTCTAGCTTTGGCTACTGCTGGCATTGGGAAAGCAACCAGCAAATGGAAATTCTCTGTCACTCTGCCTTATAAATCAAACAAATAAATATTTAATAAATAAAAGCCAAAGCAAAGTTTCAGAAAAATAACTGTTATGAGATTATTCTCATAAAAATTCATAGCAACTATGAATTTAATATTTCTTTAAAAATTAGAATTTTCTTTCATTTCCCATTCTATTATGTTTCATAACAGGATAAAATTATGATAAACTGACCCAAAATAATATTCACTTCAATGCTTCCAGAGATTGCACATTAGCCAACAGCTCATTTGGAGACGAAACCAAGCTCTCCTTGATGTGCAATGGTACTAAAAAGAGTACACATTCAGAATGTTTAGAAATGGAGATCTCACAGCACCCGACAGTGCTTATTCCAAATCTGGTCAATGATTCTGGGAGCCAAATTGCCCATCTTTAGTACTGAGAGTTAACATGGAGCATGTAATAATTTAGATAACCTCCCACATTAACAGCTTGAGTTAAAACAGGTAGTAGTAACAAACAACATTCTATTCAGGAGGAAAAAGAAGTAGACAATGCATGGATCTAATAAAGGGAAAAGACAACAAAGACCTCAGATTCTAGCATCTGGCGCTAAATGAACTTTTTTGTAAACTGAATAGCAGTTTCCAAAAGTGCTCCAAGCATCATTCCTTTGCCAAGGCAGTAAACAGCTTTTATCAGCAATAACGATGGCATAATCCCAGCTAACGGGAAAGTAACATATGGCAGCAGCCCTCCAAATACCACCCAGCAAAGTAGGGGGCATCTTCAGTACAGCGTCCAGTTGCAGAAAATCTGCCAAACATCTCTCCTCTTTTTTCTCCTTCTCTTTTTACTTATTTGTTTTAAACAGGTTATAATCCTCTCTAAAGTGAGTACCACATTTGGGAATTTTAAACTTATGACACCTTTTTCTTAAACCCACTCACAAACATACACAAAGAGATTGTCACATCTAATCATGGCTAATAACATAAAATTGTGCTGCCTATTCAAAAAAAAAAGCCTCACAATTTTTTGAAACCTCTAAACGAAAGACAAATGTGTTTAATTAAGGAGCTTATATCAACATCTAACAAACTGACTTATACACGTGAGTACCCAAGAAATAATTAATTTTATGTATCACAAAATTTCTTAAGAAATTCAGGTGAAAAGATAACACAGACACAAAATACAAGTATTACTTTGAATATAGCTGATAAACAACAGGCTATAGCAAACTGCAAATAAACCAATCTATAAATGATCTTACTCTTATTTGATATGTGTTAAAATGTCAGGCTTCATCATATATAACTGATCAAAACAATCATGATGAAGTATTTTTTAGGGCAACATACTGTTTATCAATAAAAGCATAAAAGAAGATGCGTCTATAAAATACCTTCTAATGGCCTGAGGGGTGGACTAATGAATCATAAATCCCACCTTGGTTTTCAGTGACGGACATGCTATTCTCACTGACAAGTCAATGGCTGTCTTTTCTTTACTCAGGCTCTCTCATCATTCATAATACCTAAGATATAATCTGAGAATGACAAAGGTGTAATTTTGATTCAGGTTTTAAACATTAAAATGAACAGATCTGGAAAATTAGTTTACTAATTAATATAGTAATTATTGTGTCCTGCACATTTAACAACTTATTATACACTTGGCTAAATACAAATCTTAGTTTACTTCAGGCAAATTTATTAGTTGATACAGGAATCAATGAAAAAGTAAAAGAATGTTAATATTTTTGACATCTTCACCCATAAATATCTTTTCAGGCTGAAAAATGCATCTAATAGCTCCACTCACTGATGTGCACTGCAGTTTACCACAGTGTCTATATTTCTGTTGTCAGTTTTACAGTATCTCCCTTCATTAAACCTATCAAGTTTTCCTTTTGATCATGCAACCAAGGCCAGAAGACAGATATCTTCCCGGAACAGAGCAGTCTGCCAAGTCTTTCACAAGACCAGCTTAACCTCCCTATTGATTTTTTCAACACTGCAGCCATTCATTGTTTGTGACATTTGGCTGTCGGCTCTTTAACACCCTTCAACCAAATCAATTTCATATTTTTGTCAATGCTCTGCAAAAGGATGAGTAAAAATAGGAAGAGACTTAGCATGATTTAAAGTGTTGATTTTCTCAAAGTTTTATCTTTAGTTTGTATAAGTCTTATAAACTTAATTCATGTACTTATTTATACTTCTGCAAAAGAGAAGCTTTGCAAAAATAATTTTTGCAAATATTTTTAGTACAGTACTCTTACTGAATCTTTAAAAAATTTTTATTTTCTTAATGTAAATACTCATACTAATTATATCCTATCTTACCTAATGATTACTGTATGAAAATGTTTTCTATAGCTTGTATTTTTAATTAATACATAAGAACCATTGTGAAAGGTAAGAACACCATCATTACTATATTTTCAAAAAGCAGTAAATACATTAAAAAAAAAACAGTTCATCATTTTGTTCAACTTTAAGTCTGAACTTCCAGCATACCTAGACACTAAATGCCATAGACTGATTCAGGCTGCCAATGTAAAAACTCCTTTTGACATCAGTTAGAACGACATGCAAAAATCAAAGACACATCTGTTCCACATCATGCCAAACCTCCCATTGTTCAGAAAAATTTGCAAATTATCATGGAAATGGATAGAATAAGAACAAAACTTAAAAGAACAAGGCATTTTCACTTCATTTCTGCTAGTACAATTTAAAACTACAATTTTATAGTAAATTCTTTGAGGTTACCTCAATTTAATGTTATTTATCAAAATAGAGATGGAGTTTTTGAAATCAGTTAATGACTCATCTAAATATATATTTAAGGACTAAAGGAAAGTGACTTAATGACTTCAACAGCCCAATAGTTCCTTGGGAACCATTATACGTTATCACACAATGCATATCATATGTAATTCTTCAACATGTAATCATAACCTAATGTACCTATAGATCACTGACATTAATAGATATTCCAAAAAAACCCACTTTATACTGCAGAGTAAGTAAAAATGAAAAAGTCACAAAGGCAATTTTAAGTGTAAATGTTTATCCAAGACATCTAAACCATTAAAAACACAAATTAATAAGCTGAAAATTCAAGTACTTTCTATGTAGGCTTCAGGAAATACATATATAAATATTTACAGTGTTGACAAAATATATTTTATCAAATCTAAAACAGCATCAATTGTAAAGCTCACTATGATTTGTTATGTGTTATCATAATTAAAGAAATAATCTGCAATTAAATAATGTAAGGGGCATCCTGATTTCAAAAATGCAAAAGTGGGAAGGGAGATGAACATCTTAGAATCAGTGAAATGCAGTAATGATGAAATTCTTAATAACTGCCTCTTAAAAATTATTTTTATTTATTTGAAAGGAAGAACAACTGTGAGAGAGAGACAGACAGAGATGTTTCATCCACTAGTTACTTCCACAAAAAACCACAACAGCCAGGGCTGTCCACGCCAAAGCCAAGAGTTAGAATTACACCTGGGTCTCCCACATGGGTTGCAGTACCCGAGCCATCACTGCTGCATCCCAGGGTGTGCGTTAGCAGAAAGTTGGGTCAAACGCAGAACAGGGACTCAAATTCAGGCACTCAGATATGGGATGCAGGTGTCTTAAACCCTGAGCTGAATGCCTGCCCGTACATGTGTGATTTTTAAACGTACACATTAAATACTGTGACACAGCACTTCCAGTCTCTTTGGAACATCAACATAACCTCCTTCTGCCTAATAAACTGACTCTCACACTATCCTTTTAATCCTATAGATATACTGCTACATAAAGGATGCCACAAAGAATAAGGCACATCTGAGGAAACTATTATAACCACCAAATCTGCAATCACTCTGGAAAATGCAACAACTAAGAATATATGGAACATTCTCCACAGCAATGCTTATAGGAGAAATCCTTTGGAATTAGCATTTGTGTTTAAATACACTCTGTCACTCAATAACTAGCTATGATTTACATCTCTGACCCTCTACTTTTTCATTGATAAAATTGGTACCAGCTTGGGTCCCAGCTGCTCCACTTCCAATTCAGCTCCTTGCTAATGCACCTGGGAAAAGCGGCAGAAGATGGTTCAAGTGTTTGGGCACCTGCCATCCCCATGGGAGACCCAGATGAAGTTCCTGGCTCTTGGCTTCAGCCTGGCCCAGCTGTGGCCGTTGAGGCAATGTGGGGAGTAAACCAGCAGATGGAAGGTCTCTCTCTGTATCTCTGCTTTTCAAATAAATAAATAAATCTTTGAAAAAATAGAAATTCTAAATGCCTTCTAGAGGTATTGTAAGAATTAAAAAGAGATACAGTATGCTGAATTTCTTCATGGGTCACTTAGAAAATTGTAAGTGATCAATAAATGTTTCTCTCCTTTCTTCTTGTTATCAAGCTACTGTGTAATTTGCATTAAAGGCTTACAAAAGCCAATGGGTATTTGACTCCATTCAATCTTAAATATATATCCATAAGGTTGCTGATGTTTCCTTGAAAAGCATTATTTTCTCTGTGTAACTCTGCCTTTCAAAGAAGTCTTAATTTTAAGAAACCTCATTTCTGATCCCACAATAAATTTTAACCTGATTGCAACTCAATGAGGACATTGTAGTAGGACTATTTTCCTTTTACCTTTTCCAGTCTAAACATTACTGACCATAACAAGGTTACCTTTATAACTATAATCCAACAGCAACATTCTAATTAATTCAACAGCCACTTAGCATCTACCATCAAAATAACTGTTAGATAGCAAAGACATAACTAAGTAGAATAAGACACAACTGTTAACTTCTAGGGAAGGTATAATAATCTCAGGCATAAGCCTAGATGCAATCAAGTTTCAAAATGGATCACATATGTTTTTACCCCCAAAGAACTAAAAATTAAAGTAATTTAGAATGAGATTTTAAGATAAAAAAGAAATATGAAAGACTGTTAGAATGAAAAGACAGTACCATGAAGTGATTTTAGGTGAGTGATGCACTAATCTAGAAACACAGATCATTGTCGTGAAACAGTGCAGGATATTTGAATTGCTTTGTGCTATGTTATGTCCACAGATTCTAAACTAAAGATTATTAATATTATGGCTTTCTCTTTTTTTCTTTTTTCTTTTCTTTCTTTTTTTTTTTTTTTTTTTTTGGACAGAGTTAGACAGTGAGAGAGAGAGAGACAGAAAGAAAGGTCTTCCTTCCGTTGGTTCACCCCTCAAATGGCCGCTACGGCCGGCGCACCGCGCCAATCCAAAGCCAGGAGCCAGGAGATTCCTCCTGGTCTCCCATGCAGGTGCAGGGCCCAAGGACCTGAGCCATTCTCCACTGCACTCCTGGGCAACAGCAGAGAGCTGGACTGGAAGAGGAGCAACAGGGACAAAATCTGGCGCTCCAACCGGGACTAGAACCCAATGTGCCAGTGCCGTAGGCGGAGGATTAGCCTAGTGAGCTGCGGTGCCTGCCCAATTATTATTATTATAGCTTTCTAAAGCACAGGTGGAAATATTCCACCCTTGCTAAGTTACACAGGGATAAAAGAACATCAATGAAATGGACATGAACCATCAATACATTAGGTCTAGCAATAACTCAACATCAGCCTATCCTAACACCTGTTTAATTCACCATATTTACTGATGCTGCTCTGTGCCAGACTCCTGGTGAGCCATGTGAGTGCACAAAGATTTAAAATACACACACACACACACACACACACCTATCACAAAAAGCTATTAGGAGAGATAGCACTTAATTTAGATTGTAGTGATCTATTTGTGACTTTGCAATTACAACCATTCTACAGGTTAAATTCATGGGTTGAAAGATAGAACAAGATAGCTTACTAATATAAGATAGCTACTAATTCCACTGCTGAAAGGTAACCATTATATAATGTAAGATTTAGTCTTTATTCTTTCAGTATTGTCTTCCCTAGATTAAAATACTTAGGTTGAAAAAACTCTATGAGCATGCAATACTACTTTTATAAACTCCATTACAAATTTAATATATTGAACATTTTCCATATTATTAGGTATTCTTCTGAAACATGACTTAAAATAATTTCTCCAGGATTCTATTCCATAGTGACAGTATATATATATATATATATATATATATATATATATATATATATATATTTTTTTTTTTTTTGACAGGCAGAGTGGACAGTGAGAGAGAGAGAGACAGAGAGAAAGGTCTTCCTTTGCTGTTGGTTCACCCTCCAATGGCCGCCGCTGCCAGCGCACTGCAGCCGGCGCACTGCGCTGATCTGAAGCCAGGAGCCAGATGCTTCTCCTGGTCTCCCATGGGGTGCAGGGCCCAAGCACCTGGGCCATCCTCCACTGCACTGCTGGGCCACAGCAGAGAGCTGGCCTAGAAGAGGGGCAGCCAGGACAGAATCTGGCGCCCCGACCAGGACTAGGACCCGGTGTGCCGGCGCCGCAAGGCGGAGCATTAGCCTGTTGAGCCATGGCGCCGGCAGTGACAGTATAATTTAACCAAATCACCTATTGGTGGATATTTCAAATTTTTAGCTTTATCCTATTAAGAAAAATGCTGTAAACCAGATCACTAAGTGACTAGTATACACAGGGTAAGTTTCTCCTCATGGTTTATCCTTGGGAATAAGTGAAAAAGGAAAAATTAGAATATTTCTACTTTGAAAACCCAAATAAACTAAGAGATGTAGGTTCTGAGCATTAACAGGCGCCAACATTATCAAAAAAGGAAAAGCAAACATTTTGTTCCACCTGATAGAACATAACACAACTTATGAAGTAACATTGCAGAGAAAAAAAATTAAACATAAATCTAAG
>OX463243.1:91197673-91272673 GCA_949820135.1 Sylvilagus floridanus | reverse complement strand
CTTCATCAAAACATAATGATATAAAGAAACGTTTTCAAAATTAGAGATTGAGATACTAAGAAAATACATGCTTTCTGATTATGAATATCTCATGGAATCATCTCACATTTCAGGTAGGGTATCATCTTTTTTACCTATGATTTAGTTAACAGTGCAAGCAAAACCTCACTGGAAAGCAAAATCTCAGAGTTCAAACCCTTTCTACTGCTCCACACTACACCAACACTGCGGTTTACTATAACATGCTTCTGAAATTAACTCCAACATTCAAAACAGTCAAGAGATCAACTTAACCTCCCTTGATTCATTAACCAATGCTGCGTGCAGTGAAGTAAGCACGGCTCACTCCACAGCCTTGAACAAAAGCTGGGTGTATGAACTACAGGCGTTGCACGTTTGCGACAAAAACAAGTCATCCAACAGGAGAGATCCTCCAGAGAGTTCACTCTGAAGGTAAGACAGTTACCTGTCACTTACAAACTGGGGTAAGACAACACCCCAGGGATAAAAGAGCAGAGGAAGAAAAGGACAGTGATCATAAATGGCCTGTTGCAAAAGTTACTTCCATAAAAACCCAAACACACATTTCTGTGGTGTCTACCATATACAAGTCCAAAGCCAAAAAACATAGTACCTAGGGGTACCAGATTAACACAAACAGAAGAATCATCTACACTTTCCCTACCCTCACAGATCCAAACATTAGCCAAGTCTTAATTTTAAAAACACTGCCATCAAACAATTGAATGTTCAACAAGGAGAATCATTTTTACTATATGTATACACCTAATTATTCAAATAGCTTAGGATCTAAAGCTAGGACAATTTCAAGCTCCACTACTTAATAACTATCTGACCTTGAACAATTTATTAAACCTAAAAAATTAGGAATAATCAAACAGAGCACAGGAGAGGCAAATAAAGAGCCTATGATGGGTTAGACATTGTGGCACAGTGGTTAAGTTGATGCATATAACACCTGCGTCCCACATAAGAGCACCAGTTCGAGAACTGACTGCTCCATTTCCAATTCAGCTTCCTGCTAATGCATCCTAGTGGACAGCAGACAATAGCCCCAAGTGGTTGGGTCCCTACAACCCACGTGGGAGAGGCACAGATTAAGTTCTGGGATCCTAACTTCAGCCTGGCCCAGCCCCGGCTCTTGCAGGCATTTGGGGAGTGAACCAGTGGAAGAAAGATATCCAAGCCGGTGCTGAGGCTCACTAAGCTAATCCTCCACCTGCAGTGCCAGCATCCCATGTGCACACCAGTTCTAGTACTGGCTGCTCCTCTTCCAATCCAGCTCTCTGCTATGGCCTGGGAAAGCGGTAGAAGATGGCCCAGGTGCTTGGACCTCTGCACCTGCATGGGAAACCTGGAAGAGGCTCCTGGCTCCTGGCTTCAGATCAGCACAGCTCTGGCCTTTGAGGCCATCTGGGGAGAGAAACACCAGATGGAAGACCTCTCTGTCTCTCCCTCTGACTATCTGTAACCCTACTTCTCAAATAAATAAATAAAATCTTTAAAAAAAAAAATCAAAAGACTGTGATACAACATGGAGATAATAACCTAACAGTAACAAACTGAACACTTAAAATCTACAAAATAGTACACTCTTTTAGGTTCAAACATCTGTCCTGGGCTCTCTCTGCAATGTCCTTTTTATAGCAATTCAGTTAGGTTCTAAAGAAAGAGAAGAACAAAGAAATCATCCTGTAATGTAAGTATTTCTACTGTTTGCCCTTCACCCACACACATATACATATAACACCCCAGGCCAGGCAGTGCTATTTCAAGACACTTTCCTCAAGTAAAAATGTTCTCAGTACAGAAAGATACAGAATAGTAGTATTATAAAATTATAGCTAATGCACCAGGAAAATCAAGGAGTTAGGAAAGAAATTGCCAATTCTTCAAAAGAAAGTGAGAAAAACTCACTCAGAGGATTAGCTATCTCAAAGGGATGGAATGTGTATTAAGAGTCACCAATAAACTCCTGTAAGTAATAATACAAAAGGCCAGAGAAAACATGTTACCTATTGTTATACATTGCTTGTAAGCAACAATTGTTAAAAACCCAACATGTAAAAGAAAGCATTGTTTGCACTGGATCAGAAGAACACTATTAAATAAATTCATTGTAAGTGGCATTAAAAATAAAACAGACACATTTCCAGAGCTTTAAAAAAAATCCATCCTGGAAAAAATCATCTTTTATTCCAAAGTTGCTTCCATCTACAAGAAAAATCTTTTAGAAGATAATTTAAATACCACCATAATATTAGACAAGTCACAATTATTTATCTACACTATTTTCTCTACTATTTAAGATAAAAAGCCAAAAGACAGATCTGTGAACTTGAAAAGCATAAAAACAATCCCTCTGCTGATGCCTGTATTTACAAAGCGGCATCTGAGTGGCCTACCATCCAAAGTGCTCCCAGTAGCCCAGAAATGAGCATCTCAAGATTGACAGATAACAGAACGCTGTCCTGGCCTTGTAAAGCTTTTGTAAGAACTGTAAGCCAGCAAAACACTTCAACATGGAGTGTAAATAGATCAGATGTCGAGTTCATTACCTCAATCCCATAAACAAGAAGGTCACCGAGAAGACAATCTTGGGATACTTAGGAATCATATGCCAACATCATCTCTTTCTCTTACTCTTTCCTTAGTCTTTCATTTCTTGTTGTCCATGCAATGGGTATATCTGAGATGGTATACAGTCATCCAAAACTAAGCATGTTCAAATCATTTTCCCTAACTCTTCTATCAGAGTCAGCAAGACCCATAGCTTTTCACTCTCCTGCCCACATTAAATCTTGCTAACTTTTATTGTGGTTGAAGTTACATAAGTTTATCCAGCACAACTGGAGTTCACAATTTTATTATTTGGTGCTTTTCTCTGTCCTCAGTTTTTCCACTTATAGTTCACATCCTAGAATCTTATTCCTCAAAAGTTACTTTTTGGAGCAGCCATTTAGCCTACTGGTTGAATACCTACATCCCACATTCAACAGCCTAGGTTTGATTCCCAGTTCCAGCTCCTGGCTCCACTGCAAGTAAATGAGTTCCTGCCACCTCTGTTGAAGACCTGGATTGTGGTCCTAACTCCTGGCTCTGGCTCAAGCCCTGGCTGTTATAAGTATTTAGGAAATAAACCACTAGATGGGATTTCCCTTTCTCTATCTCTACCTCTCAAATTAAAAAGAGAAAAAAACCAAAAAACTATGCTTTTCATTTCATTCTTCATCAAAGACAGATAAAGAATTATATCAATAAAGTTAGCATCTGTTGAACACCTTTTGCAGCTCAAGAAAACCTAATGTATTCTCTCATTGATACATTCAATTTCACTGAAGTTGTATGTGAGGAAGGTTACATGTATTCGGACACTGAAAGGCAAAGACTAGAAATACTTATAATGTATTATTTCTTTATCCTTCTTTCTTTTGGACCTCATTTTAACTGAACTGTCATTAAAAGGATACCAATTTACTCAATTTATACCCTTGAACAAATTGCAGGTCTTTTGAGTAAAATTTTCATTATTGACCATGGTACCTCTTGATTCCTAAAACCTACAACAACAAATGAGATTCCAATGATTCTCGCCTCAAAATTATCATTAGTAACAACACATCTATTAGGCGTCTTCTCTGTGGGTGGCACCTGGCTATCTGCTTTCACACGTGATTTCCCTTAATCCTCACAGCTACTTTATGAAGTAGACATTATAATTATCTCCACTTTAGAATTTTAAAAAATGAGACAAAAGATAAGTCACTACCTGCAGACAACTTAGCTGGGAAGTGATGAAATTGGGACTCAAATCCAAGTCTATATGATTCCAAAGCTCTTATTTATATATATAAAATTTATTTATTTAAGTCAGACTTACAGAGAGGAGGAGAGACAGTGAGAGCTTCCATCCACTGGATCACTCCCTATATAGTTGCAATGGCTGGAGCTGGACCAGACCAAAGCCAGGAGCCAGGAGCTTCATCTGGGTCTCCCATGTGGGTGCAGGAACCCAAACACCTGGGCCATCTTCTGCTGTTCTTCTCAGGCCATTAGCAGGGAGCCAAATCAGAAATGGAGCAGCCGGGCATGAACTGGTGCCCATATGGGATGCCAGCATCCCAAGCAGCAACTTTACCCAGTATGTCATATCAGCGTCCAAGGTTCATACTCTGAAAAATTCCTCTCTCCCAACTGTTGAGCTACACCAAAAATCTCCAACTTAACTCGTTGCCTTCAGTTTTTCCTCCACCTTAGTAAAAAGTTGTATCACTTCCCTGGAAACTCTCACACACCCCGATCCTACTGCCTCCAAAATAATATATTTCCTTTTTGCCTTTAAAATTCCATTTTAGGGGCCGGCGCTCTAGCGCAGTGGGTTAACACCATGGCCTGAAGCACCGGCATCCCATATGGGCGCCAGTTCAAGATCCAGCTGCTCTATTTTCAATCTAGCTCTCTACTATAGCCTGGGAAAGCAGTAGAAGATGGCCCAAATCCTTGAGGTTCTGCACCCATGTGGGAGACCTGGAAGAAGCTCCTGGTTCCTGGCTTCAGAATGGGATAGCTCTGGCCATTGTAGCCAACTGAGGAGTGAACCATCAGATGGAAGACCTCTGTTTCTCTCTCTGCCTCTCCTGTCTCTCTGTAACTCTTTCAAATAAATAAATGAATCCTTTTTTAAAAAGTTCCATTTTATTCTTTTCATTCTATAAAACATTCCTAAGTTAGCACCTTACATTTCTCACCTAAACCTAGATAGTACCGGTGATCATCCCTGAATTTTGTTCTCTCCAAATAGTTCACATTATGGTACAAAGACCAAGGATTATCTATACATGTTTTTGCCACTCATGAAGAACAAAGAAGAGTAAATGGCAACACTAGCAATCAAATAATGATTGCATTTATGTAGACAACTTGGTTATATGTTAAGAATGATGCGTGGGGCGGGGGGGTTGGGAGGAGTGGGCAGGTGCTGTGGCTCAGTAGGTTAATCCTCCGCCTCCATCCCATATGGGCACCAGTTCAAGTCCTGGCTGCTCTTCTTCCGATTCAGCTCTTCGCTATGGCCTGGGAAAAGCAGTAGAAGATGGCCCAGCCACTTGGGCCCCTGTACTTGCATGGAAGACCCACAAGAAGTTCCTGGCTCCCGGCTTCAGATCGACGCAGCTCTGGCTATTGAGGCTATTTGGGTAGTGAGCCAGCAGATGGAAGATCTCTCTCTCTCTCTCTCTCTCTCTCTCTCTCTCTGCCTGTAACTCTACCTCTCAAATAAATAAAACCCTTAAAGGAAAAAAAAAAAAGAAAGGGAATTTTTCATATTCCTACAAAATAAATTCTATCCTGCCCCATTTACAGCCAAAATCTTGTCTTCCAAAATATACTTGGAGTATGTGCTGGTAGCAAGAACATGGCAAGCTGAGTGAGTGTAACAGGAAGCAGTGTGTCCAGTGTGCCAGCTGCTCACAGGGACTTCAGAAGCTTCTTTAAACATGCAAGAGCAAAAGCCCACTGCCTCAAGTGGTCTTAGGAATAAAGAAATGATTCTCTATTAGAATGTTTTCATCTACTATCAACTGAGCTATGCTAAAAGGCAACCTATAGTTAACATCTTATGGGAAAACTTAACAGATTATGAACATTCTTGAGATCTTCAGTATTTGGGAAAACTACAGAATAGTTCAAATGGCCCTTTTTGAATTGACTTCAGTTATTATCAATTAAGTATATTTTTATTTAAACAGAGCTCAAAATACAAAAAGCTCATTTTTTTTTTTGACAGGCAGAGTGCACAGTGAGAGAGAGAGAGAGAGAGAGAGAGAAAGATCTTCCTTTTGCCATTGGTTCACCCTCCAATGGCCGCCACACTGATCCGATGGCAGGAGCCAGGTGCTTCTCCTGGTCACCCATGGGGTGCAGGACCCAAGCACTTGAGCCATCCTCCACTGCACTCCCTGGCCACAGCAGAGAGCTGGCCTGGAAGAGGGGCAACGGGAAAAAGCTCATTTTTAAGCCTCTTCCTTACTGACCCCAAAAACCCAAACTGTTTGTTCTCCTGTAGATGCAAATAGCATCACATGTTTATCGTGTCTCCTGAAGATGTGTATGTGTGCTAGTGTGTGTGTATACAACAACCATTTACACATTGTTTATAGGATCTTCAAAAACTTCATAGAAAATTTGTATTACAAAAAACTGCATGAATTTTAAAGATTTTTGTGATAAAGTAAACTTTTTTTCATTCCATTTTCCACAATCATTTTGAAGTTCTCTATACACACACACACACATACACACACTTCTATTACTCTTCTTGTATCAGATACACGTGCATATAATCTACCACACTGTAATGTTAATTTAGAAACTGGTGCTGTGTGAGAGCTTCATCACTCTCTTGGTCAGGCTATGTACAAGATTACATTGAATAGAAGTAACATAATTTATTTAACCAGTCCCCTACCAATGAACATTTAGATTATTTCTGAGTTGATATGATTCAAATCAATACTACAATTATCTCTGAACACACACATTTCCAACATGAAACTATGTAGGAAGACCAAATTTCAAGAATTGCAATTGCTGGGTCAAAGTATTACGTGCATTTAAAATACTGATATAGACAAACTGTTCTCAAAGAAAGGTTGTAGCTATTTACATTTGCACCACTAATCTGTATATCTCTACACTCCTCTTCATCTCACTGGCCACAGACATTTTTTAGAGATTTATTTATTTATTTATTTATTTGAGAGGCAATTAGAGAGGGAGAGACAAAGAGAGATGTCTTCCATCTGCGGATTCACTCCCCAAATGGCCGCAGTGGCTGAAGCTGGGCCAATCTGAAGTCAGGAGCCAGGAGCTTCTTCCTTGTCTCCCAAGGGTAAAGCTGCTGCCTGCATGCTGGCATCCCATATGGGCACCAATTCAAGTCCCAGCTGCTCCACTTCTGATCCAGCTCCCTGTTGATGTGCCTGGGAAAGCAATAGAAGATGGCCCAAATCCTTGGGCCCCTGCAACAATGTGGGAGTCCTGGAAGAAGATACAGGCTCCTGGCTTTGAGTCAGCCCAGTTCCAGCTGTTGCAGCCATCTCTCTCTTTGTCTATCCGTAACTCTGCCTTTCAAATAAATAAATACATCTTAAAAAAAAAAAAAAAAAAGAGCATGTTCTCTGGGACCATTTTCTGCCTCTATCACTCGCTTAAGAATAACAATAAGCCCAACAGGAAAAGAGGCAAAGATGTAACTATTTCATGAGAAAAGTAAAAGAAATTGATCCATAATAAGTCTTAAGTATCACACCAATGTATCACTTTAAAAACTTGTTGAAAGGGTATACATTCTGGGGCCAGCACTGTGGCGTAACAGGTAAAGCTGCCGCCTGCGGTGCCAGCATCCCCTATGGGCGCCGGTTTGAGACCCAGCTGCTCTACTTCTGATCCAGCTCTCTGCTACGGCCTGGGAAAGCAGTAGAAGATGGCCCAAATCTTTGGGCCTCTGCACCCACGTAGGAGACCCGGAAGAAGCTCCTGGCTTCCGGCTTTAGGTCAGCTTAGCTCTGGCCGTTGCGGCCAACTGAGGAGTGAAGCAGCACATGGAAGACCCCCCCCACCCCGCCTTTCCTTCTCTCTATAACTGTGACTTTCAAATAAAATAAATCTTAAAAAAAAAAAAAAAAAAAGACAGGTATACGTTTGGAGAGGTTTTATCTCCCTGTTCCTTCTATCACTGCGTTTCTCCATCTCAGCTCTTAGAAACCTTCTCAGACTACTCCTTCTAAAGTCTGACCTTACACAGTCAATATTTCACAAACTATCGTGCTCTGAAATCATTCTATGTATTGACTTACTTATTGTCTGTCTCTCTGCACTTAATTGTATGATCTTTGAAGGAAGCATAATTGCCAGCTAGATTCACTGCTGTATCCCCAGGACTTAGAAGAATCTGGCTTTAAAAAAGTAAGCAGCGTCTATCCAACTGATGATATTGTTAAAAGTTAACCTGAAATTGGAACCCTAATCTAGTGCGCGTAGGAAAATAAAATGGCACAGTCACTTTGGAAAAAAGTTTAACAGTTCCTCAAAGTCTAAACATGACCTAGCAATTCCATTCTAATACACATCAAAGAAAAGTGAAAACATATGTCCATATCAATACTTATAAACAAATATTCATACCAGCATTATTCAAAATAGCCAAAAAGTAGAAATGATCCAAATGTCCATCACCTGATGAATGGAAAATCACATAAAATACTATTCAATGAGAACATATTCTGTAATAAAAAGTCCTGATACATGCTGCAACATGAAAAAATCTTGAAAACAATGTTAAGTGAAAGAAGTTCTTCATAAAACATCACTTATTATATAACTCCACTGATAAAGAATAGGCAAATCTGTAGACAGAAAGGAAATTCATGGTTGCTGGGGTTAATGGGAGGGGAGTGAGGAAATTGGGAGTGACTATTAATGACTGTGGGGCTTCTTTTCAGGATAATGCAAAGATTCTAAAATAGATTGTTGTGATGGTTGCACAATTCTGTGAAATGCTTTAAAATTTTCAATTGCCCATTTAAAGTGGATGAATAGTAATACATGAATTATATCTCAAAAAACTTATTTTTAAAAGAGTTGAACTGAACAAAATATAAACTGAATTCTGACACCTGACACCCAAGGAATGGAGACATCAGTACTTCTTTGCTGGAACTGATATACGTAGAGGGAATGAAAAAAAACAGGCGAGAAATAAAATCTGTTTCTTTGAACAGCTGAAGTCATTCTATTGTCTAAAAAGATTGTTAGTTCATAGACAGTGATTTCATTTTTCTTTTCTTTTCCAAAAGCAGAGGCTGAACTAGAACTGCAAAATATGTGCCTTATTCTTTTTTGTCCAAATATTCTCTTATAGCTTATCTTTAGTAAATGTGAAACCAGATCTGCATGCCTGCACTGTCACTGGACAGGCCTAATGTCACTTCTTGAGAGAATGCTAAGAAAAGACACTGGGGAAAGTGAGGGTTCTTTTTGTTTGTTTAGTTGTTTGCTTGTTTGTTTGTTTTAAAAAGCCTCCATCTACTGGCTCAGTCTCCAAATATCCACAATACCCAGGCCAAAGCCAGGACTCCATATGGGTCGTAGGAACCTAAGTACTTGGGTCATCATCTGCTTCCTCACAGGAAGTACAAAGTAGCTGCAACACAAAAGGCCCTCCAATATGAGATTAAGGCACCCAGGCGGAAGCTTAACCCACTGCTGAGTTTTCATTTGTGAGTTATAATACAGATGACTATGTTCTAATTATGTAACCACTTTAGTATTTTCCTAGTAATATGGAAGCTACGTATATTTTATGTTGCCATAATATCTAATTCTTTAATTATCGCTTGTATCCATCACCATTCTCTTTACAAGCACTGCCTTATAAAATAATTTAAGACCCTTTATGGATGTCCTATAATCAGTATAAGTGTTTTAAGAGCATCAACTTGAGTTTAGACAGGCTGACATGTGTCTTAGGCCCTAACCTAAAACTTTTTAGCTTACAATACTCTGCAAATTGTCTTTGAGAGAAATCTTACTACAAAAAGTTCCTAGGAAGTAAATATGGTATAAATAGTAAAAGTACAAGACTTGAAGTCAGCTATACTCAGTTTGAAGACATCTTGATCACTTATTAGTTCTGTAAACTTATTTTAATTTAGTTTGTTAACTTCAATAATTCTCACATTTTTAAATCTATAATGAGGATAAACACAAGTTTATGGTGGAATCATAAGGATTCAGCAAGATAATTTAATTTAATAATTTGATTTTTTTCATCACCAGCACATTATTAGCTTACTATAAGAACTCAGTAAATACAAATTTTTTTTCTCTATCTGATCTTCATATCATATCTCAATAACAAGGACAATGTTCTCTGGAGAGATGACAGATTCCAGATCTGATGCAGAAAATGCACAAGATAACACTGGCATATTTTGTTTTGCCAGAAAGTAAGAAGCTATAAAAATTAATAATGGAGTCTTGTCAAAAGGACACAGTAGCAACCTGAAGGTAAGATCATTTTAGCATTAAAAAATATAATTTCTGCATCTAATTAAACATACCACACATACAAAAAACCAAGACTTCAAAATAACTACTTAAAAAAAAAAAGAAACAAATCAAAAATTATACACCACTGGAGGATACTAAGGCACTACCTCATTATTCTGGAAATTGATAATTAAAGGGTAAGAATTAAACATTTTAACTGTGTTCCAATATGAATTGTATCTCAGGGTAACCAAAGAAATTTGATGAAATAAAATTCTTTTAAAGATTTCTGGGGGCCAGTGCTGTGGTGTAATGGGTAAAGTCACCACCTGCAATGCCAGCATCCCATATAGGTGCCAGTTCAAATCCCAGCTACTCCACCTCTGATCCAGCAGATGGAAGTCCTCTCTCTCTCTCGGTCTCTTTCTAACTATGCCTTTAAAATAATAAATCTTTTTAAAAAATTAAAAAAATATTTCTGGCTAGTGAACACAGAAAGAACAATGTAATTGGAAATTATTATTTTCTATCCCTAAGAAATTTAGTAGTTTAGGCCGGCGCCGTGGCTCAACAGGCTAATCCTCCGCCTTGCGGCGCCGGCACACCGGGTTCTAGTCCCGGTCGGGGCGCCGGATTCTGTCCCAGTTGCCCCTCTTCCAGGCCAGCCCTCTGCTGTGGCCCGGGAGTGCAGTGGAGGATGGCCCATGTGCTTGGGCCCTGCACCCCATGGGAGACCAGGAAAAAGCACCTAGCACCTGACTCCTGCCATCGGATGAGCGCGCTGTCCGTGGCAGCCATTGGAGGGTGAACCAACGGCAACGGAAGACCTTTCTCTCTGTCTCTCTCTCTCACTGTCCACTCTGCCTGTCAAAAAAAAAAAAAAAAAGAAATTTAGTAGTTTAAGTACTGGTCATTTACAGGTGGTAAAGCCATTAGGTGAAAGAGAAAAAGGAGAGGGAGGGAGCAGAGGAACTGTACAAAGAAGTAATCAGTCTGGCACTATCCGTATCCACTAATCAGCCTTACCTTTATAAAAATAAGACAACCAACCATTCAGGCTGATATGGAGCAATATGAATCTAATCAAACCTTTAGATCTAACTTCTAGCCTAGAAGAAATTAAGAAGTAGAAATTAAACAATGTCAGGAAGAAACAGTCACCAAAACCCACAATGTGGGGCATTGTGGTATCTTCAACAAGTCAACAGCATGAGGAAAATGAGATGGAGGCACGGTGATGGTGGGGGGAAGGGTGAATTTATTCCGCTGCTCTACTTCCTATCCAGCTCTCTGCTGTGGCCTGGGGAAGCAGTGGAAAATGGCCCAAGTCTTTGGGCCCCTGCAACTGCGTGGGAGACCCAGAGGAATCTCCTGGCTTTGGATCAGCGCAGCTCCAGCCATTGCAGCCAATTGGGGAGTGAACAAGCGATGGAAGACCTCTCTCTCTCTCTGCCTTCCCTTCTCTTTGTGTGTAACTCTTTCAAGTAAAATAAATAAATCTTTAAAAATATATATAAATAAATAAATAAAATTGAAGACACATGAGTCATAACAATCAAACATAGTGAGTGGACATCCTTGTATCCTGATTCAAACAACTCTACTGTAAAAAAAAAAAACATACCTCAGGCAATCAGGGAATCTGAATAGATATCAGATAAAATTAGGAAAGTACTGTTAACTGAAGAACTTGTTAATTTTGTGAGTTATGATGGCAGCATTGTGAGGTTTATCTGAGGAAAATTCTAAAAGTACAAGGAAAATGAAATTAAAAGATAGCTGGGGCTAGGACAGGCCAAAAGCAGGAGCCAGGAGGCAGGGGCTTAATCCAGACCTCCCAGACAGGTTGGCAGGGGCTCAAACACTTGGGCCGTCCTCCACTGCTTTCCCAGGCACATTAGTAGGGAGCTGGATCAGAAGTGGAACAGCCAGAACTTGAACCGGTGCCTATATGGGATGCTGGCATCACAAGCAGAGGCTTAAATTGTTGTGTCATATTGCCGGGCCCTATCTCATGAAATGAGATGACACATATCGGATGCACACAATGTATCTGGAAAATAAGCCCAGTATATGTCAGCCATTGCCATCAATACTATTACTATTATTATTATTATTGTAGAGGAGGCACCTATAGTTTTTATGTGAAAACCCAAGTTTATTTTTTGTCAAAACTCTTATTTTCAAAACATACACAGACACAAAGTATCTATAAATGTTACTTTCCTTTTCTATCATTCAGCTTTTTATAAATTAATAAGTACAAATACTACTATCATCTATGTAATAGCAAAGTTCATTTGTTTAAAATTTTACTCTGCTCTTCAATTAAATTTCACTGGCACAAGTGTTACCATTATTTTACCTAAAATTTGTCACAGTTCTGTCTCTAAGTTTAGATTTTTTTAAATGATACATAAAAGAAGTTATGAAAAGACTAGTAAAGCTAAGATACAAAGCAATATTTTTAATTAAAAATTAGAATTTTCTCATACCTAAACAAAATCAACTGAATGCTCATATTACACATTTTATAGAATGCAAAATATCCCAATGGTAAATAAAAAAATTATACTGAAGTCCACAGAGCTGAAGCAACTGATAAATTTTTCCTTTCACTTTTAATCAGGCTTCGTGTTGTAGGAGCTCAGCAGACAGTGACGCGAGACACTGCCTCCCAACTTCGGTTCACCTTTGCAGTTCCACAAGGGACAGCGTGTCAAGATTGTTCAGCTTTTTTGATGAGTGCTGCGTGGGTAACTAATGTGTAAATGCAGATACGTATAGAAAGCAGTTTTGACAGTGATGTATTGCAACTGGTTCCAGATGTCGGTAAGGGATGCGTGGCCAGGCAGCTGGGGCTCCACTGCCACTGTGCAGCACCAGGACCAAACCAGTCTTCAAAAGACCACAGCACTTCAACTCTTCGCTTACAATCCTCCTAAAACAATTAGCTTCTCTTCTTTCAGGAAAATGCTAAAATATTTCTGCTTTGTAGCTCATCTTTTTAAATTTAAGGAAAATTTGTAAATTAAGGGGATTTTGAAATATTAAGCATAACAGTTTGACATTCAAAGGAAAACTTCACACTGCTGGAATATTAAAGATTACTTGCAAACTCATCAACTATAATGATATATTTTTTTTACTAATTTGCACCAAAACTTGAATATATAGAAAAGTTATAAAAATACTGCATAGCAATGTAAATGTTGAGGTAACCCATCTAATATTAGAATTCCTAACAAAACCATAATTAACATGGAACATTTATAATAACTAACTGTTGTCTATAAACTTCATAATTGTATATCAGCTCAAGAAAATAACCTGCAGTTGCACTGGCTTTAAGAATTAAATGACAAATTTTGTAATGATATATTTCCAGAATAAAGTTCTGAAAAAGGAGGATAGACAAGTAATATGTGAATAAATATTGAAATTTCTGCTCTACTGGCTAGTGAAATAAAACAATGAGATATACACAAAAATTCAAAAGTGAAAATACATTATTATAATCATGCAATGAAAAGCCTTTAACTTCTAAAATTGATAAAGTTGCACTTTCTACATGAAAAATATTGTAGCACAGCTCCAACAGAAGCATTTAGCCTAATGGGAATTTTTTTCAAACAACCTGTCTGTCTCCTTCTTCTTTCAATACCAAACTCCTAGCTCCAATCAAAAAAACTCTCAGGGGATCACCTGCAGCTACAGTCTCACCATGTGGTTTTGATATATAAGGCATTTTCTCATTGATCAAGGGAACTGAGGAAGCATGAGCTCCGTTCATCCTAGAACAAAGACGGTGACTTACGTTACTGGTTTCCAGCATCAAATCAAAGGTTTTGAAATACTTTTAATAGAAATAAAAGCAAACAAATCTGTCAGATTGATGTTAAGAACCCTATGTTCCTTTTGATTTCCTAATAAATTTAACAAAATGAACATTCTATATACATTACAAAACTTTTAATCGGTGAGAGAGCCTTGTGGTAAATAACTTCCTATTATAAATAAATTGTTTAACTATAACTCAAAGTTGCTATATTTGTTAGATATGATTTGACATGATAATTGAGGGTCCAGAGTAGTTTTAAAAACATACCAATCTTATTTTTCCAGATGGATATCAAATGTATTTCCAACCATGCATTTAAATTATCAACCAGTAAAATTTTATTATTGGCTTAGAATACATTAAGGAATGGAGCCAGACAGCAGAAGAGCTGTGAAGTATGCATTCCTAGTTCCCTGTTTCTAGGGCCCTATTGTGACAGATCCCATCCAAAATGTGACCATTTCAATTCCTAATAAAAAACATTTAACAAGTAAAAATACAGTTTATATAGAAATTCTCTATAAACCATTTATAATTCTAAAATATGGGAAATTTGTCTAGGTAATACCATTGCATTTATCAGATCTAGTAGAACAAAAATAAAATTATCATCCAGCAAAAATATGATGCTGGTATATGTAACTGAATGACCTCTGTGTTTATTTTGTCAGTTTACTGTAACTCAAAATAAATACTCTGCACAGCAAATTAGTACTTTCAGAAAACCAAAATACAAATTACTATATCGAGCCGAAGTCCAAAATTAAAAACTACCGATATCTACTTCCAGCACACAAGGACACAGGAGACCAAAGTGATAGATATATTCAGTTTCTGATTCTTGAAAAATGAGTTTGAAATAATTACTTTAAAAATAAGTTGTTCATTCCAGAACAAAGTTCTATATAAAACAATGTTACTACGAGTGACAATGTAAATTGGTACAAAATTGGGAAAGCTATTTGGAAACATTAAGTCAAGTCGGATACACACATAACTGTATAACCCAACAATTCTATTTCTTCCTATACACCTCACAGAAATTCTTGATAAAGAATACAAATACACATACAAGTATGATTATGGTGACGAAAGTTTGGAAACAACATAAGCATCGATCAGTAGTAAAATTCTTTTGCATTTGGATAAATGGAATCAATTCACAAGCATCAAACTAAATAGACTTAGAAAATAATATTGGTAATAGCTTTTTTTTCAGATAACAAAAATACGCACCAACTATATGATAGGCGCTAATTTTTTATAGGTAGGTAAGCTAGTGGGCTGAAGAGATGAGGCACATTCAACCACATGTAACCAGGTAATTTTTAAAATTAATATCTAATGCAGATATGGCAAACATACTAATGTTAAATTTAATGGCAATGAATAAGGATAGCTGTATTTTAAAATATTTCATAATCAAAAATGAAAATGAAGAAATTCCATATATCTCATATATGACCCTTTACTTCAGAATTACCACCAATTCCTCATTCAAATGTATTCATATATATACAATAAAATTGTTAGGTTAAAAATTATGCCCATAATTGAGCAAACTATTTTCCCAATAAGGTCTCCACAAAGTAAGTTGAACTCTCTGTATTCTTAATATTAATATTACTATTATTATGTTTTTGTAGCATTCATTATTTTTCAAAGAAAAAAATCTCCTAGTCACTCATAACCTTACGTTAATCAATAAACATTCCAGACAAGGTAGGGTCACCAAGCACCAGTAATATCTGCTTTTTTTTATCCTATCTGAAATGTTGTTAAACATTTTGAGGAGAGAGGATGGTTATGCCTATATCATTTGTGAAAATATCTAGATAGGAGAATAGCAAATAATTTGGATTTCAAGTAAGAAAGCCATTTTTCCAATTAAAGAATACTATATGAAAGAACTTATCAATGAAAAATTTTAAAGCAGGCCGGCGCCGTGGCTCAACAGGCTAATCCTCCGCCTTGCGGCACCGGCACACCGGGTTCTAGTCCCGGTCGGGGCGCCGGATTCTGTCCCGGTTGCCCCTCTTCCAGGCCAGCCCTCTGCTGTGGCCCAGGAGTGCAGTGGAGGATGGCCCAAGTGCTTGGGCCCTGCACCCCATGGGAGACCAGGAAAAGCACCTAGCACCTGGCTCCTGCCATCGGATGAGCGCGGTGCGCCGGCCGCAGCGCGCTGTCCGCGGCAGCCATTGGAGGGCGAACCAACGGCAAAAGGAAGACCTTTCTCTCTGTCTCTCTCTCTCTCACTGTCCACTCTGCCTGTCAAAAAAAAAAAAAAAAGAAAAATTTTAAAGCAGTAAAAACTATGCCCAGGAAGAACTTGGTAAGAGTGTAGTAAATGAGAGAATTTATTAGGCTAGAGTCTGTATGCACTGTACTCAATTTTGACAATTTTCTCACTGAATTCAACATTTTATCCTAACTTTAAGAACTAGTTAAACAATAGTGTTATGGCCTTTCTCAAAAGGAGATATTATACTAGAATTTAACTGATTAAGAACTGCCACCCACAGCTAACTAATATTCAGAAAGTGTCTCCCTTAGCAAACTCAAATTGATTTCCATGATATCTTTGGAAAGTCATCAAATTAGATTCCCAAATTAAAGGAAGCTACCACATTGAGTTCGGTGAAATCACAATCATGAACTGATTGCTATATTGCTAAAATGAGAGTGAAAAAGAAAAATGAAAAACTGTACTTGTAAGAAAACAGTGATGCTTATGATAAAATACTTCCTATATCAGTGGTTTTCAAATGCAGTCAAGGGAGCCCGGGGTCACTGAAGCACCTTTAAAGATATGCAAGGTCAAAATTATTTTTATAGTATTACTAAAATATCACATTGGCCTTTTAAATCATGAGCATATATCTTAAGGATATCATAACAAAACAACTGCAGAAGCAGATATGAGATTTTTCTAATATTTTATTTTGGAAAATGAGTTGTTCTTTTTATTTTTAAAATGTTATTTATATCAATATACAGTTGCTTATTGTTACTTTAAAATAAACTAATTTTAAAATTTTTCTAATATGGTAAATATTGGCATATTTAACCCACATTACCAAAAGCTCTAGTAACCCTTAAGATTAGCGTGGAAAAGTAATGAAAACAAAAAATTTGAGACCCAGCAACCTAAATCATAGAGTGGACATGAGAATGAAACAAGCTAATGCAAATAAAGCACGTTTCACAAGGCATGGCAGACAGTCAGCTCTCAGTGAACAGCAGCTATTCTCATTGTTACGTACCAACAGCTGGCGCTACAGGAACTGAAGCTGAGACCGAGCGTCTCTGGAATTTAACTGTCTCTTCTTCTATAGTAAGCAGTGAGTATTTTTTTAAGAAAGCTTCTCATTAGAGTTCACCATATAGATTTTTTCCCCCAAAGAACCCTTTTATTTAATGAACACAAATTTCATAAATAGAACTGTAGGAATATAGTTATTCCCACCATACCCCCCCTCCCATCTATACTCCCACTCCTCCTGCTCCTCTCTCCCCTTCCCAGTCACATTTTCGTTAAGATTCATTTTCAATTAACTTTGTACACAGAAGACCAACCCTATAGTAAGTAAAGATTTCAACAATTTGCACAGACACACACACACACACACACACACACACAAAATGTTTGAGAACAGACTTTTTAGTTAACTCTCATAATACAACTAATTAAGGACAGAGGTCCTGTATGGGAAGTTAGTGCACAGTGACTCTTGTTAATTAACAATTAACATTCTTTTTTTTTTTTGCTATTTAAAGATTTTGTATAAATACATAAGGGTACCTCAAAATGTTTTTAGAAGATATAATTAGAAGATAAGCTTTTTGTTGCAAATTTTTTTAAAAATCTATGCATAGCCTTTTTTTTTTTAACTTTTATTAAATAAATATAAATTTCCAAGGTACAGTTTTTGGCTTACAGTGGCTTCCCTCCCCCCCATAACTTCCTTCCCACCTGCAACCATCCCATCTCCCACTCTTTCTCCCATCCCATTCACATCAAGATTCATTTTCAATTATTTTATATACTGAAGATCGATTTAGCATATATTAAGTAAAGATTTCAACAGTTTGCATCGCACAGAAACACAAAGTGTAAAGTACTGTTTGAGTACTAGTTATAGCATTAATTCACATTGTACAACACATTAAGGACAGAGATCCTACATGGGGAGTAAGTGCACAGTGACTCCTGTTGTTGACTTAACAAGTGACACTCTTGTTTATGGCGTCAGTAATCACCCTAGGCTCTTCTCATGAGTTGCCAAGGCTATGGAAGCCTTTTGAGTTCGCCAACTCCTATCTTATTTAGACAAGGTCATAGTCAAAGTGGAAGTTCTCTCCTCCTTTCAGAGAAAGGTACTTCCTTCTTTGATGGCCTGTTCTTTCCACTGGCATCTCACTCGCAGAGATCTTTCATTTAGGTTTTGTTTGTTTGTTTGTTTGCCAGAGTGTCTTGGCTTTCCATGCCTAAAATATTCTCATGGGCTCTTCAGCCGGATCTGAATGCCTTAAGGGCTTATTCTGAGGCCAGAGTGCTGTTTAAGACATTGGCCAGTCTATGAACAATTAACGTTCTTATGCATGATATCAGTGATCACTGGAGGCTCTTGACATGACATGAACTGTCTAGGCTATGGAAGCCTTTTGAATCTACAAACTTCATCAGTATTTAGACAAGGTCATAAGGAAAGTAGAAGTTCTCTCCTCCCTTCCGAGGAGGGTACATGCTTCTTTGATGGCCACTTCTTTCCACTGGGGTCTTACTCACAGAGATCCTTCTTATAGAACATTTTTTGCCACAGTGTCTTGGCTTTCCATGCCTGAAATGCTCCCATGGGCTTATCAGCCAAACCAGGATGCCATAATGGCTGATTCTGAGGTGAGAGCACTACTTAAAGCAATTGTCATTCTATGAGTCTGCTGTGTAGACTGCTTCCCATGTTGGACCATTCTCTCCTTTTTTAAGATTTTATTTATTTATTTATTTATTTGAGAGACAGAGTTGCACACAGTGAGAGGGAGAGACCAGAGAGAGAAGTCTTCCATCCTCTGGTTCACTCTCCAGTTGACTGCAACTGCCGGAGCTGCGTCAATCCAAATCCAGAAGCCAGGAGCCAGGATCTTCCTCCAGGTCTCCCATGTGGGTGCAGGGATCCAAGTGTCTGGGCCATCTACTGCTTTCCCAGGCCATAGCAGAGAGCTGGATCAGAAGAGGAGCAGCTAGGACTCGAACCAGTGCTCATATGGGATGCCAGCACTTCAGGCAGAGGATTAACCTATTGAGCCACAGCGCTGGACCCCCATTCTCTCCTTCTTAATTCTATCTATTATTATTACCAGACACTTGATCCTATTTATATGGTCACTTTAACACTTAATCCTATCTATATGTTCACTATAACATTTAATTCATCATATAGATTTAACTTAAATTCTAGAACTGTAGGTCTTTATATTATATTTTTAGAGCCTGTGAATTTCCTTACATACTAGAGAGGCCCAGTACTAGAATTAAAATATATGTTAATGGGGATTGCTTTCCCTGCCAGCATCCCATATCAGGATACTGATCGAGTCCTGGCTAGTCAGCTTCTGATCCAATGCCTGGAAAAGCAGCGTAAGACAGCCCAAGTACTTGGGTTCCTGACATCCACTTGGGAGTCCGGGATGGAGTTTCTATCTCTTAGCTTTGGCTTGGCTCAGTTCCCAGCTGTAGCAGGCATTAAGGGAGTGAACCAGCTAATGTAAAGTTTCTCTCTTTCTGCCTTTCAAATAAATAAATAAATAAAACAAAAAATAGACACACACCTCTTAGAGAGTACCACAGAGTTCTGTTATCTTTGAGCTATTAGAGAAACAGCAACAAGAAGCCTAAGTGCCCTATACCACAACAAATTAATTAGGATATTCATTCTCTACATAAAGGAAAGTACACCTTCCACTGAAATACAGGATCAACATAGCAGAACATAACAATCAACTGGAAGTGTCATCAGCAAACGTCTAGTCAAAGACTATAAATTCAGGCAAATCTAACAGGCCCACCAAAGACCAAAGAGTACAAAGATTTCACAAACTGAGGAGTTAATTTTCACACTAGCGGTCGCACAGCTCCCTAACAAAGCAAAACAAAATCTTTCTTACTTTCATTTTAAGGTTACTTCCTTATGTTTCATCTTTTATTGATGAAGATAAAAGCAATAATAACAGGATGCAGAAACCAAATCCATGGCATTGATCACATAAAAATCCTTTAGGCTACTTGTCTCTAGTCAAATTACCTCCAAATCTTAACTGTTTCTCACCAAATTTTCTTAATCATTTTTCCCACCTTCTAAACTGCAAAATAAAAGCATGTCCCCTTTAGAATTTTTCTTTTTTTTTAAAGTTATTATTATTTTTTTTGAAAGGCCGTGTTATAGAGCCAGAGGCAGAGGCAGAAGTAAAAAGAGAGGTCATCCATCCGCTGGTTCATTCCCCAAACTGTTGCAATAGCCAGAGCTGCACTGATCCAAAGCCAGGAGCCAGGAGCCTCTTCCAGGACTCCCACGTGGATGCAGGGACCCAAGCACTTAGGCTGTACTCCACTGCTTTCCCAGGCCATAGCAGAGAGCTGGATTGGAAGAGAAGAAGCCAGGACTCGAACCAGCACTTATATGGGATGCTGGCACTGCAGGCAGGGTTTTACCTACTAAGCCACAGTGTCAGCCCCTGCATTTTTCTTTAAAAGAGATAAAAAACAAAAACAAAAACAAAAACAAAAAAGATGGATTGGCCCAAAGCTGACATAAAAATGTCAATGGGGCACTAATGAACTCTTCAGCTTTTGAAGACTTTCTTAGATACTACCTGACATACCAAGTTGTTTCCCAGTCCTAATATACTAGTAGATGACACTATTTTAACACTATCACCACAGAAACATGATCTCCCCTCTTAAAGGGGCTATATTAACATTACATATGCTAAATTCATTCTTTTCAAAACTATCTTTGCATCTTGAAATCTGCATTAAAATGAAGCAAGAAATATTACTGTTGTCATGGTAATAATCCAATGAACAGCATAATACACCAAGGTATGTAAAATCCATTCTCTGAGTAGCAGGTGCAGGTGAGTGGAAGTCAGTGTACAACTGTCCTCACAGGGTTATGACAACTGTTCTTGGGGGGGTTGTATTTTCAAAAGCCACAGTGACTGGGGTAAATGTGGAAATGTTAATTAGTAATCAGCTGCTGTGGCCAGCATTTGCAAAGGAAACCAGAAATTATTAATTTCTCCCTTTTCCACTAATTGTATTTTTGCACTCAGACATGACAGAGGCTTCCCAAAATATGACCACACTGTGTACATGCACAGAAAACACAAGATAGATGCACTTGCCAACGAGATGGGCTAGGAGTATTAATGAATGGTGGTAGTTACTGACAAGGAAAATCTGATTTTTGATTTTTAGTTTTTTACTTCTTTTTTAGCTTCTTAGTTGGAAAAAGGGAAAGAAAAAAAAAAAAAAAACCACAAGCATATGCCCAAACTATACAACTGCTGAGATGAAGGATAAATAAAAGCCCCAAATATAAACTACTCATTGAATTGTTGTTTCCTAAATGTAATGAAATGAGTGAGAGATGGAGCATCATGACATATTACAATAGGTTTAAAATAATAATCTGTGTCAACACTAAGAGGATACCCTATTTTAACATATGGAAAAACATTAATAAAATAGAGGCATTTGTTAGATTATAAAGCCTTTCTTTACAATGGTCAAATTATAGTTCAAGTTGAACTCAAGTTCCCCTTTAAAACTTTCTACTAAACTGCAAAACAAAAGGTTATTTTAAAAAATACTATAGCCTATAAGGTCTAAACATACAGCTTGCTCAGGGAAATTTCAGGCTTCACAGTGAAGAAGTAAACTCTAGAGATTCTAAAGAGATGCTCTCCCTTCCAGTAAAAATATTATTATTTAAAATGAAAAACTACATCTAAACAAGAAATGTATTTAAACTCTGGAGAACAGGAAAAAATGATGCCTGCTTTAAAACCAATTTTCAGTGATCAATAACAATTTTTCTCAGATCTTAAACACAAGAGAGCTAGAGGAAAGTACTGCCAAGGCTACTTGTAAGTGTGTTCCTTATTCCCAGCATGAACTGGGCAACAGAACGGACAAAGCCTATCCTGTAAAGCTATACAATGTAGATGCTGAGGTTAAAATGCTTACCTTAAATCTTCCTAACAAAGGAATCACAAAAACAAGTTAGTTCTCTGCCACTATTTAATACCTACCTTTAAATATTAAATTTTAATTTTACTTATTTAGGAAAAATTACATAATTCTTCATAGCACAGCTTAAAAATAACTCCACTATTAATATAGGCCCTTTATTTAATCACAGGCTAATTTACTCCTGACAGAAAGTAAATTCCACTATTTTCTGTGAGGCTTTATGAAATTGCCATCATTTTTAATTAATTCTTAATTAAAATATATTACACCACAGCTTCTACCCATCTCTCTTGATATTCTAACATAATCAATTCAAGACCATTTACATATCATTAATTAAAAGCCTTCCTCTCTCATCCTTAAAATCATAATGAGGCTCTATTTCTCATTAGCAGCCTTTAAGGGATAAAATAACAATACAGTCAAGAATGAATGGTAACTTCTTAAAAAATAATTTATACTTCCAAAAACTATACAGAGGACAACTCTACTTTCAAAATTTCACAACTTTACAGAATCCTTGAATTCTTTCTCTGTTTTTCACAGGGGAACCACCAAAGAAACAATTGGCTATAATTCGAAACTAATCTTCAAATGAGATAACCAACAGATTAGATAAGAAATAGTAACATCTTTGAGACCAGGAAAAACCTAATAGATTTCTGTATTTGGAAAATCCAAATCTTACCATGAAGTCCTGAAAACAAGTTATTTATTATTAAAGGAAAATAACACAATGAATATTATCTTCAACCTCATCTTTAAAAATGGTGCTAAATTTTCAGAAATGGTGTAATCTAAGAATCTTTTCCTTTTAAAAAGAGTCTTTCAACTGGAAGTTGGTGGTGAATATCTCTTAAATCTTAAAATGTAGTGAAAAATTTTAATTGGAATTTATTAATCCATTCATTTCTTACTATCTCACCGTATATTAAGAATTAAGTTATCAAAAGAGGGGTTTCATGAAGAACCAAAACAGAGAAGCTGGCAGGAATTCCTATAATTAAACTTCAGAGCTATGATATGTTTTACACGTTCTTAAATGAGCTGTGATATATACTGGTACTATAAAAAGTTACCATTTATTGGTAATGAAAGGTAAAAATTAACCATCTATTCAATGATTTTACCTCTTCAGGAGGCTTTAAAGGCAAATACAGCTTGAGAGAAGATTTATAGCAACTCATGACTTTTAACCCAGCATTCTCAATATTTTGGCTGTAAGTTACAAAATTAACAAAGCCTCAACCATGATTACTTTTATGATTAGTATAAAATAAAATTTCATTGCCTTTTCTTTTTGCATTAAGAAATTGCAGTGGTATTTTCCTTTGCAATACTCCTAAAAAAAAGACTGAACTAAATCTTAATGTTACATTTTTCAATGTTTATTATTCGTAATTATATTTCTAGGCCAAACTACACATACAAATAGGAAACAAGTGAGAATCAAAATAGGATTTTTATAAAACCATAATAATAGAGGCAAAATAAAATCAGGCTCATGTCTTGAGAATTTTATGTAGACTTATTGTCACCAGCATTAACTGTATCGAGGTGCTTCATATCAGGCAAATCAGATTTATATCACTGTCTTCTGTCAAATGCAGGTGCTCCACCACAACTTGTCAAGACAGCCTGTCTGAATCTTCACACGTCAGGCAGAATCACAGCACTTGGTGTTTTGGTCTGTTGACAGCAATTTATTTTGATGTGTTGTCACAATATGGAATTCTTCGATGCTCTGCACCATGGTGCCAATAAGTCCCACTGTACTTCTTTCTACTGCCAGATGCTACAGGTTTAGCAAAGGGAGAGGGCAAAGTTTTGCCTTACTTTTAAATCCCCTTTCATTAAAGCCCTAAGCAGTTAATTTAGAACCAAAGAAGTTGAGCAGAAGCAAGCATTGTCTTTACACATTTCTTAATCCCAGTATCCAACATACTGTTTAATACCACAATCAATTGGAGTAAGGCAAAGCCAACCAACCTGTTACAAACAATTAGGGACTTTAGAGATTAAATACGTCAAAATTCAGAGCTCATCCTGAGATTAAATAATACTTGGGCTGCAAATTAAGTGTGGTCAATTGTTTTCTCAACTTTAGGGGTCTTGTTTCAATCCCACAGTATAAACTTTCAGTTCAGTGCAGTGCAAACATTTATTATGCACATATGTATAAAACGAGGCATTAGGGAGAACAAGCAAATGAGATCATGTGTAGAAATAAATTTCTTTGGTGTTTTTTGAAATTTATATTAAAGAAACCTGTACAAAGTCCACCTTATGAAATACAAGTACAAATTCCACAAAAATTAAAAATAACAACTAAATATGGCAGGAAAAGATAATATTCACAGGGCCAGTGCTGGGTGCAGAGATTTAAAGCCCCAGCCTGCAGTGTCAGCATCCAAATGAACACCAGCTCAAGTCCTGGCTGCTCTACTTCCAATCCAGCTGCCTGTCAATGCGCCTGGGAAAATAGCAGAGGATAGCCCAAGTGCTTAGGTCCCTGCACCCTTGTGGGAGACCAGGAAGAAGCTCCTGGCTCCTGGCTGCAGATCGGCTTGGCTCTACCCATTGCAGTCATCTGGGGAGTGAACCAGCAAATGGATGATTTCTCTCTGTAACCTTTTCAAATAAATAAAATAAAAATTTTAAAAAAAAAAGATAATATTCAAAAAAAAGCTCAGAGAAATACTCAAGCTTTTTAGTTTTCTTCCTGTTTCACATTCTGATTTTTCATATTAAAAACTTCAATCTGGGACTGGCGCTATAACTAGTAGTTAATTCTCCCATATGAGTGCCAGTTCCAGTCCTGGCTGCTCTACTTCTAATCCAGCTCACTGCTATTAGCCTGGAAAGTGGTGGAAGGTGGCCCAAGTTCTTGGGCCCCTGAACCCATATGGGATACCGGAAGAAGGTCCTGGCTCCCGGCTTTGGATTGACCCACCTCCAGCTGTTGTAGCCATTTGGGAAGTGAACCACCGATGGAGGACCTCTGTCTGTCTCTCCCTCTCTGTCTGTAACTCTGCCTCTCAAATAAATAGATAAATCTTAAAAAAAAAAAAAAAAACACAGCTTTTACTAAAATCAACATAAAGGGAACAGGATAGTTATATAAGGTTTTTACATACACATGGTGTGTGTATATACATATATATATTCATAAATGAAGATTTGCCTCAATATCATTTTAAACACATAAGTAAATAAATAGTATATACCATGAACCCAAATAATAAGATTCCTCCTTTAAAGAGAGTAAGTCACAAGTTTAAACTCAACCAAAAAGATATTAAGTACAGGTGTGTACATAAGGCTTATTTTCAAATGTTATAACTTAACTATAAGAAATGGAAATGTTTTAGGGGTTGGTGTTCGGCCTAGTGGCTAAGATGCCAGTTAGGACACCCATGTCCCTCATTAGTGTCTGGGTTCAGTCCGTAGCTCTGACTCCTAATTCCAACTCCCTGCCAGCACAGACCCTGGGAGGCAGCACGTGACAGCTCAAGCAGTTGAGTTCCTGTCACCCAAGCAGAACCAGGTTGAGTTCCCAGTTTTTTGTATCAGCCAGGCCCAACCTTGGCAGTTGTGAGCAGCTGGGGGCTAAATCAGTGGAAACAGCTCTCTCGTTGTCTTTCTCTGTCTCTCAAATTAATATTTTTAAAAACAAGCTTAAAGAAGCATTTTTGTATTTATGAATTGGGACTCTCTGGTAATACTTATGTACAGTTGGAGCATACCATATTCATTAGAACTTATCGCCAAGGAATTCGACTACAATTTTTTCTTTAACAATCCTTGTATCTTCTCTGTGAGTTAAGTGGATAGCAGGACAGATGGCAATTTTTAAATTTTGTATAACAAGAAAAACAAGACAATAAGATGTTACTGTAAGTTAAAAATCAAAGCTGAATAAACACTCCCCAAATTAAACTGCCTCCATCACATTATATTCTGAGTTAATAAATTACATAAATCCAGTAGAGCATTCATTTTGTGAATTCTAGAAGGTTCCATTCACACTGCAATTATAAATGAAGCATTCAGGAGTTGTGCAGCTCAGCAAAGATGAATTATAACGATAGATCCTACAAAATTACACATGTGTTTCTGTGTGTCTATACATTCTTTCCAGAAAAGGGAAGATATAACTAGGGTACAAGCCCTAATCTATTCATCTATAAGTACAATACACAATCTCATAAATCACATATTCTCTATCTACCTCAAAAATCTTTAGGAAAATACAGCTTTGAATATTAGAGTGTGGGACACAAATGTTGTTGATGAAGATCTGCTGCAGGTTGATTTCTACCTAGTAAGCTAAAATGTGGCAAAAAAATGCATGTGATTCAATATGCATGGGATCCGAAATGCATATTTAATCTGCTTTAAAGAAGCCAACCATAGTCGTAACAACCAAAGTACCTACATAAAGCTTTTATAGACAGGCACCAATAATACCAGCAAACACAGAACAAGTAGGTGTTTAGTTTCATGACCAATTCTAGAAAAATGGAAAGTAAGCAAAAAATGTTGATAAAAAGCTGCTTCACCTTTAATGCAGTAAAGTTCAGCTACTCATGCACAAATATATTAAACAGTAGAAAAATAAAACCATATAAGAATGTCAGTTTTCTCCAAAAACTGCCAAAAATTGCCAATTATCTGATAATCCAAAAAATTAAATAATACACAAAAGAGTATAAGATAGCTGGAAGGGAGTGAAAAAATTAAACTGAGACTTTTATTTCAACTAAGATATGTCACAAGTACTGTAAAATTAGCCCAAAAAATCAGTTTTCAAATATCAGAAAAAAACAGAACAAAGAAAAAAATTTTTAAGATTTACTTATTTATTTGAAAGGCAGAGTTACAGAGAGAGAGGGAGGGAAAGAGAGAGAGAAAGAGATCTTCCATCCACTGGCTCAATCTCCAAACAGCTGCATGTCTAGAGCTGGGGTGATCCAAAGCCAGGAGCTTCTTCTGGGTCTCCCACATGGGTGCAAGCGCCCAAACACTTATGCCATTCTCCACTGCTTTCCCAGGCACATTAGCAGGGAGCTGGATTGGAAGAGGAACCGTGGGAATCAAATCAGCTCATTTGGGATGCCAGTGCTGCAGATGTCAGCCTAATCTACTATGCCACGGCACTGGCCACCAGAACAAAATCTTGAGAACAATGATAACCCTGAACCAGTCAAAAATGCAATAATAAAAAGAGAACTAACTGGACAGTGAGTTGGAAGACTTGGACACTAATCTCTATCCCAGTTCTGCAATTTACTTAGGTATGCAGCCTTCAGTAAAAGTTTCTTCTAGATTCAGTTTCCTAATTTGTAAAAGGAGAATATGCCCCACCTTCCTGAAAGGTTGTTAAGAAATTAAATAGATTATATAAAAGCATTTTAAACAGTGTAAATATACCATATAAATACACAAGAACATTTAAGACAAACTAAAAAAGTATTGCTTCTAAAATGTTCTGGTTTAAGAGAATCGACTGGGGGCTGGTGCTGTGGTGTAGTGGGTAAAGCTGCCGCCTGCACTGCTGGCATCCCATACAGGCACCATTTCAAGTCCCCGCTGCTCCATTTCCAATCCACCTCTCTGCTATGGCCTGGGAAAGTAGTAGAAGATGGCCCAAGTCCTTGGGCGCCTATACCGGCATGGGAGACCCAGAAGAAGCTCCTGGCTCCCTATTGGCACAGCTCTGGCCATTGCAGCTATTTGGGGAGTGAATCAGCGGAAGGTAGACCTCTCTCTCTCTCTCTCTCTCTCTTTCTCTCTCCCTCCCTCCCTCCCTCTGCTTCTGCTTCTCTGTAAATCTACCTTGCAAATAAATAAATAAATATTTTTAAAAAGAGAGAGAGAACTGACTGAGCACATGTGTTTAACTCCTTTACTCTCTTCCATATTCCCAATGGTAAGACAGTAACAGGTATAAATTTACTGAGCAGGGGAAGGGGCTGATTTTGTTAACTTTCTGGAACACAGAGAGCAATGGACACACTGCACTGACAGATACACCGCAGTGGGCCGGCGCCGTGGCTCAACAGGCTAATCCTCCACCTTGCGGCGCCGGCACTCAGGGTTCTAGTCCCGGTCAGGGCGCCGGATTCTGTCCCGGTTGCCCCTCTTCCAGGCCAGCCCTCTGCTGTGGCACTGGAGTGCAGTGGAGGATGGCCCAAGTGCTTGGGCCCTGCACCCCATGGGAGACCAGGAGAAGCACCTGGCTCCTGCCTTTGGATCAGTGCGGTGCGCCGGACACAGTACACTGGCCACAGCGACCATTGTGGGGTGAACCAATGGCAAAAGGAAGACCTTTCTCTCTGTCTCTCTCTCTCTCACTGTCCACTCTGCCTGTCACAAAAAAAAAAAAAAAAAGATACACCGCAGTGGAGGAGACTCAAGTTCAGAGCTGCAGAAGAGGTGGGGGAGCAGTTTTCCCAGCACATACTGGGAGGGGCTCCAAGCTTGGACAGGAAGCAGTGCTGGAAAATGGGGCTGTAAATTAAAAGAAGGCCTGAGGGGCCAGCACTGTAGCGTAGTGGGTAAAGCCACCGCCTACAGTTCTGGCATCCCAGATGGGCGCCAGCTCAAGTCTCTGCTGCTCCACTTCCAATCCAGCTCCCTGCTATGGCCTGGGAAAGCAGTGAAAAATGACCCAATTGCTTGGGCCCCCGCACCTGCGTTGGAAGACCCAGAGGAAGCTCCTGGCTCGTGGCTTTGGATCAGTGCATCTCCGGCCGTTGTGGCCAATTGGGGAGTGAACCAGTGGATGGATGGCCTCTCTCTGTCTCCCCTCTCTCTGTGTAACTCTGACTTTGAAATAAATAAAAAAAGGCCTGAGTAACACCTGGGTCATATGGTCCCTCCCCTCCCCACACTCCACATACAAATACCCAGGCATCCCAAAGAATGCCATTTTCCAGGATAAGTCAATCATCCTTCAAAAATAATTAAAATATAAAAGTAAATATGTAACAGATAAAAGCTGGGGTACTGATAGCCTTATGTTTCATAATGAAAGTAGAGAAATACAATCTGTTGATGAATGAAAACTAGAGAACATATAGTTATGACTCTAACCTATAGCACAAATAAAAATATTATGTAACAGAACTACAGAGTAAGTGGAGGGAAGAATATGGAGACTGTAGAAACACACCAAATTCCTCACCAAAAACCACACACAGTTTTACATGTATGGCAATTGATTAGAAGACACATAGAAAGAGGCAATGGGGTCTCACCAGAAGACTGAAATTTCTAGGTGGGTTTGAGGGACAGCAAGAGTCTACAAAAGTTTCTTCGATTGCAAGAGGGGAATACACTTATAATTTAAAATTATCTGCTGGCCAGCACCATGGCTCAATAGGCTAATCCTCCGCCTTGCGATGCCAACACACCGGGTTCTAGTCCCGGTCCGGGTACCAGATTCTGTCCCGGTTGCTCCCCTTCCAGGCCCGCTCTCTGCTGTGGCCGGGGAGTGCAGTGGAGGATGGCCCAAGTCCTTGGGCTTTGCACCCGCATGGGAGACCAGGAGGAAGTACCTGGCTCCTGACTTCAGAAAGCACAGCGCCGGCAGTGGCGGCCATTGGAGGGTGAACCAATGGAAAAGGAAGACCTTTCTCTCTCTTTCTCTCTCTCCCTCTCTCTCTCACTGTCCACTCTGCCTGTCCAAAAAAAAAAAAATTTATCTGCTAACTAGTTGAAAAAATATTCTTTTCAAAATGAACTGACCCAGAAAGTTGGCCTGAGGGGCAAAAAAGCTGACTACCTCGTCTGCTATCTTTCAGCCTCTCAAAAAAATAATTCTTTCAGGTTGTAAGGAAAAAAATCATCTTCTGAAGCACATAAGTAGGGAAAAAGGAACGGAAGTGAAAAATAAGGAAGACTTTGTCTTTCAGCACTCAGATAAAAGATGAGTTAGAAATGAGGGGTTATCATTCCTAATACTTCAGGCTGAAGCATGGCCACTGGGAATAGTGTTTTCAACCTCAAATTCCTATTCTGGAAGTTCTTAATCAGCTTGAATGGTGGATGGCTTAATTATATAAGGACCACATTAAAGTCTCAGAGGAGGGAGAGTGATCTGATAGGTTTTAATTTGAAACACTCTTCATAAAATTAAAAATGAATGCCAAACTGACTGTAATCTGTGCCTCTGTGGAGAAGTAAAAGGCCAATATAGCTATAAGAATACAGTGTGATCAATTAGGCTTTGAGGCCAAACTGATGCAGCACTGGTCAATAATCATGAATGTTACTGACTGGGCAGTCAAAAGGAAACAGTCTCCATTTCTGTTCTGGCTAGGAGTCTTTCTCTGCATTATTTCCAGGAAATTAGAACTACTGTCTGTGAAAAGGTAACATTTTCAGAATATTCACACCCTCTGAAGTGACTATAGGACTAAAAATCCAGGACTCAAAAGCATCGAAATCACAGAACCAGTCTTAAATAGAATATTAGAATTTGGAACAATCTGAGCTTATTCTTCTCCATTTTAGTTTTACCAGCACTTTAGCACTAAAAAAAAGAAAAAAAAAAAAAAAGAAAGAAACGAATTGGTGAGTTCAAATCTATACGAAGTTAGATTCATATACAAAGTATATGAAAGTACAAAAACTGGGAGAACAGCAAGGTAAACATGAAACTGTCCATCTTTGAGAGAAAAACCTGCTAACCTGAATTCAGAGGATACTTCCACAGATTTTTAGGATCCAGGATCATGGCTGACAAATACATCAGCCAATAAGGACAAGAGCAGATCATTCAGGAGGCTGCTGCCATAGTCAGAGGGAAGCACAAAGGTTGGTGGCCTGTATAGCAGCATGTACAAAGAATTATAATGAAGCCATATACTTGTATGTACTCCTACATTTCTAGAAGCCAAATTTTAAAAAGGAAAAATATATTGAAAATTAATTATTTAATTCAACATACCTAAAATTTTATTTCAATATGTAGTCAATATTTTTAAAGAATTTTTAAAGATTTATGTATTTAGGCCGGCTCCGTAGCTCAACAGGCTAATCCTCCACCTTGTGGCGCCGGCACACCGGGTTCTAGTCCCGGTCAGGGCGCCGGATTCTGTCCCGGTTGCCCCTCTTCCAGCCCAGCTCTCTGCTGTGGCCCGGGAGTACAGTGGAGGATGGCCCAAGTGCTTGGGCCCTGCACCCCATGGGAGACCAGGAGAAGCACCTGGCTCCTGCCATCGGATCAGCGCCGTGCGCTGGCCACAGCGCACCAGCTGCGGCGGCCATTGGAGGGTGAACCAACGGCAAAAAGGAAGACCTTTCTCTCTGTCTCTCTCCCTCTCACTGTCTACTCTGCCTGTCAAAAACAAAATTATGTATTTATTCATTTGAAGGAGTTTCAGAGAGGGGGAGACAGGTATCTTCATTCTACTGGTTCACTCCCCAAATGGCCACAACAACCAGGTGTGGGTCAGGCCAAAGCCAGGAGCCAGGAACCCTTTCCTGGTTTCCTGCATGAGTGGCAAGGGCCCAAGTACTTTGGTTATCTTCCCCTGACTTCCTAGGCACACTAGCAGGAATCAGGTCAGAAGAGCATCTGCAACTCCAACAGGCACTCTGATACGGGGTGCTAGCATCACAAGCAATGCTAGCATCACAAGCAGGAGTTCAAACCGTGGCACTGCAATGTCAGCTCCTTAAAAGAGTATCAATCAAACATTTGACACTTTTTTCTAATCTTCAAAACCATATTATCTAAGTTTTATATCTACTATGCATAAAAAATGTGTATTTTATACATACAGCACACCCCAATTCAAAGAAGCCACATTTTAAGAGCTCAATTCTCATTTGAGAAGTTCCCCCTTTCAACTGTCAGATGTGGCTTAAAGGAAGCACAGGCCTCTGAGCTCCCAAGTCAACTGAAGACTCCTAAATAAATATATAGGACCAAGCAGGAGTCTTCTTAGTTGGGCTATAAGAAATCTTAGCTCCATTCAAGGCGCCTACTGGATTTGTGGATTGAATAAAATTATCTCCACTCCTTGATGAAATGAGTAAAGACAATGCGGAAGGGAGCGAATAGAGCACAAATAAACATAGAACAGACAAGAGCACCACTAGGAGGCAGGCTCACACGCCAATCTCCCTCTTCCCCCCTTTCCCGTCCAGGAATTTGTGAATTCTTAGGGGACTGACTTGGCTAAGAAACAGACTTGACACACACTAAACCACAGGGTCCCTGTGCCCATCATCCTAAAGTGACACTACAAAACCTAAATTTTAGATCACCTTTTAAGTGCCTGAAGTTTAAATAGTCTCCCATTCTAAAGCATCTACTGAGGGCCTACCATGTATCAGGCACGGTTCTAAGCACTGGGGATACAAAACAAGATCACCCTCTCAGGGCTTAAGTTTCAAAAGGGAAATTGACAATAAACAAATATAGAATACAGACTAGAACTAGAAATACAGCAGGAAGGGGAACAGAGTGCAATGGAAGGAGGAAGGTCAGGCAGAATCTCTCCAATGATGACAGATGTGGGCAGAAGTTAATAGGAAGGGAGGGAGACAGCCATGCAGATATCTGGGCCAAGAGTATTCCAGAGAGAACAGCACGTACAAAGCCCCTGAAAGAGTGCACTGTACCCACTGGAGTAACACAGGGAGACTGATTAGGCTGGAGTGAAATGACTGAGCAGAGTGATGCTGGACAGGGTTAACACCACAGAAGTCAAAGTGGATCAGGGCATACAGACCTGCAGACCTCATCCAAGGCAAGGAATGAGTTTTCATTGGAAGTGAAATGGCAAGTCATGAGAAGAAGAGTAACATCACCTGACTTACGTTTTTTAAAAATTACTTTGCCAGTTGTGTAAAGAATTGACCATAGGAGACGAGGACAAAAGCAGAGATCAGTCAGGAGGCTGCTGCAATGGTCTGGGTGAGATGTAAGGTTGCTTGGCACAGGTGAAGTAAGAAAAGGTGATTTTAGGGATATGTTTTTGTATTTCTTTCAACAATTTAAAATTTATTTTTTAAATAGCACAAAAACATTCATATATACTTACCAGATTTATCTCTCTATATATAACATTTTACCTCTAAATAAGAACACACACAAATGGATGTGCATACAAACATGTGCTTGCTTGTGATTTTCAAACAGTTCATAGCAAATGCAAATTATCTTTAAATTTCATTTTTCCTCAAACATTCTGAAACCATCTCCTATGTCTATAAAAACATAACTTTTATAAAGTAACTATTCAATTTTGTTCCATTCCCATTCAAGATTTTTGTCCATTTTCCAATCAAGCTATCTTTTTTGTATAGTTAATAGGAATCCTTTATATATCCTTATCAGTGATCCACTTTGTAGTATCTTCTCCTAGTTGCTTATACATTCATGTTTCCTTATTGTCTATGACTAAAGATTCTTATTTTAATGTAACTGAACTTTCCTTTATTCTGTGATTTTTGTGCTGTGAATCTTTTTCCCTACCCTGAGGTCACAGATATTCTATTTTTTCTTCTAGGTTTCATAATTTGCCCATTTCCTTACTTTTTTTTAGTTGAAATGGTTATTGTTTTTCAGGCTTATGAGGAAGCCAGACTACCCTAGAAGTACAGTTTCTTTAGAGTTACAAGGAAAACCAAATGATTATAAAGAAAACAGCTGTAACTATATGATTATTTGGCTGAAAAAAATCAAGATGAAAAATAATTTAACAATAACAAATCAAATGTTAATGTAGATCATAACTCCCCTCCACAAATTGCTTCAAAAAATAAATGTTTATCCATATTTGCATTTATTACTTATAACTCCAAAATCAATACTCAAGGCAAGTTTTGCAGTCACTCATACTCACCACATATGCACAGATCAGGAAAAAATTTGAGCCGCTGGGCAACACCGTTCCCAACAGAACACAGTGATGCTCAGCCTTCCCATTTTAGCTGTCCCACTGTAAACATGCATCCTCTGACCCAGGTAGTATTATGCTTTTATAGTATTTGGGTTTTGTTGGTGATTTCACCATTTAAAACGGCACTTGAGTAGCAAGTGCTAACTGGCATTCCTAATTACAAAAAGGCCAGGATGTGCCACAGAGAAAACATCAGATGAACATCCTTAAGTCATGAGTTACACAGTATTGTTGACTGAAAGCTCAATGGTAATGAATCACTATTATATATAAAAAGACATATCTTTAAACAGAAGCAAGTAAGGGTATGTATTGACTGACTGACCCAAAAAGGCTGCGACCAAAGACTCACAGGAATCTAACCCTACATTTCCTCTAGGCACAGGGTTCAGGACTGACCAGTTCAGAGTTTGCAGTGACTTTTACAGCCTAGTAGCAGACCAGTGTTGTGGTGCAGTGAGTTAAGCCACAGCCTGCAACTTCGGATCCTGTATTGGAGCACGAGTTTGGGATGTCTCACCTGCTCAGCTTCTGATCCAAATCCCTGTTAATGTGCCTGGGAAGGCAACAGAAAATGGATCAAGTACTTGGACCCCTTCCACCCACATGGGATAGCTAGATGGAGTTCCTGGCTCCTGGCTTCAGCCTGGCTAAAGCCAAACCCTCACGGCTATTTGGGGACTGAACCAGCAGATGGAAGATCTCTTCCTCTGTGTCTCATTCCCTCTCTCTCTGTCACTCTGCCTTTCAAATAAAGAAAATAAATCCTTTAAAAAAAAAAAAAAGAGGAATTATAATTACTATGAACATGAGAATCAACTATTAACTTTAAAGTATTAGAAAATTAGGGGCAGGAAGTTAGCCTAATGGATAAGACAGCTGCATCCCATTTTGAGTATCTGGGTTTGAAACTAAGTGTCAGCTCCTGACTCCAGCTTCTTAATGCAGTGGTGATGACTCAGATACTTGGTTCTTGCCACCCATGTGGAAGACATGCATTAAGTTTGCAGTTCCTTGCTTCAGCCAGGCCCAGTCATGACCATGGAAGGCCTTTATGAGGTGAACCTGTTGATGGACATGCCCCTCCTCCCCTCTCTGCCTCTTTGCTTCCAGAAGGAAAGAATGGAAAGAAGGAAAGAGGGAACAAAGGAGGAAAACACTTTGAATTCTTTTTGTTTTGTTTTTATTTTATTTTTTTAATAATTTTATGGTGGGACCAGCGCTGTGGCAAAGTGGGTAAACCCACCGCCTGCAGTGCCGGCATCTCATATGGGCGTCAGATCGAGTCCTGGCTGCTCCACTTCCGATCCAGATCTCTGCTATGGCATGGGAAAGCAGTGGAAGATGGCCCAAGTGCTTGGGCCCCTGTACCTGCATGAGAGACCCGGAAGAAGCTCATGGCTCCTGGCTTTGGATCGGTGCAGCTCCAGCTGTTGCGGCCAATTTTGGAGTGATCCAGCAGATGGAAGACCTCTCTCTCTCTCTGCCTCTCCTTCTCTCTCTGTACTAACTCTGACTGTCAAAACAACAAATCTTTAAAATAAATAAATAAATAAAATGAATCATGTCGGGGCCGGCGTTGTGGCTTAGCAGGTGAAGCAGCTGCCTGCCACACCGGCATCCCATATGGACACTGGTTCGTGCTCCATCTGCTCCACTTTCAAGAACCACCGGTTGGGCCAGCGCCGTGGCTCAACAGGCTAATCCTCTGCCTAACGGCGCCGGCACACCGGGTTCTAGTCCCGGTCAGGCGCCGGATTCTGTCCCGGTTGCCCCCCTTCCAGGCCAGCTCTCTGCTATGGGCCAGGAGTGCAGTGGCGGATGGCCCAGGTCCTTGGGCTCTGCACCCCATGGGAGACCAGGAGAAGCACCTGGCTCCTGCCATCGGATCAGCGCGGTGCGCCGGCTGCAGCGCGCTGTCCACGGCAGCCATTGGAGGGTGAACCAATGGCAAAGGAAGACCTTTCTCCCTGTCTCTCTCTCTCACTGTCCACTCTGCCTGTCCAAAAAAAAAAAAAAAGAACCACCAGATGGAAGATCTGTCTCTCCTTCTCTCTCTTTCTCAAGTAAATAAACGAATATTGAAATAAAAGTTTGTAGAAAACTGGAATTAAAAGTTTATTTGGTGGCACAGCAGGTTAACACCCTGGCCTGAGGCACTGGCATCCTATATGGGCACCGGTTCAAGACCCGGTTGCTCCACTTCCGATCCACTCTCTGCTATGGCCTGGGATAGCAGTGGAAGATGGCCCAAGTGTCTGGGCCCCTGGACCCACGTGGGAGACCCAGAAGAAGCTCTTGGCTCCTGGCTTCGGATTGGCGCAGCTCCAGCCATTGCGGCCATCTGAGGAGTGAAGCAGCGGACAGAAGACCTCTCTCTCTCTCTCTCTCTCTCTCTGCCTCTCCTCTCTCTGTGTAACTCTGACTTTCAAATAAATAACTATATCTAAAAAAAAAAGTTTATTAAAAAAATAAAGTGAATCATTTCTGTAACTTCAAGTGGTCCAGAAAAAAATTCCCTAGCTATGTATATGTATGTTCATATACACATTTAATATACACACAAGGAAAGACCAGAACAATTCTTAAAAAAAAAAAATAAGAGTACACAAGACATCATTTTGAGGAAGTTATTCTGCAAGTTATGAGGGGAGACAATGGAGAATTTACCATTTTCAAAAGTATGAAAACAGAATATGAGAAAATATACCACAAAATAACATTAGTCACTAATTTTATTATGAGGAGAGAGAGAAATTTCTGCAACAAAACTGTATCAGCAACAACATTTTCTTATGAGAAAACGTGTTTGTAATTTTATGGTCTTTTGTTAATAATGGAGAAAACCATGGTAACAAATATATCCAAACACTTGGAAATCAAACACTAATCTTCAAAGGAAATCATCTTACTCAGTCATTCCCAAAGCTGCAAGAAACAAAGGGAAGCAGAGTTGTCTGCAAGAAAAGTAGAATAACAGGAAAATTTTTCCTATGCCCAAGTAAACCGTGCTGTACCTCATATAGAAAGATACACAAATGGAATTTTGCTGAATGAAGGCACTGTATCATAATTCAGTAGTCTGGAACATGGAAAAACACATTGAAGAATGAAAATAGAGAGGTACTTTAAAATCAAAAGCACATACAAGGCATTTTCTTGTTCCTATTAATCTAATATTAATACATCCAAAATGCATTTTATCCAGTTTATAAGAAAACAGAAGGAGCTATGAAGTAATATTCAATTTAGTAAATATTCACTGAATGCATAATGTGTGCCAAAACTGGAAGCACAGGGTAAGTTTAAGGAAAAATTCATTCCTACTGCTCAGATTAGTGTTCCTGTTAAAATCTTTAAATTAAAGATACAACTTACACAAGGAAATGATTACGATGGGAAAACATGCCATGAAGCTGGGGAAAAAATTTCTCCATGACAGAAAAATTCTCTCCATTAGCAACAGCCATTCCAACCAGTTTGTTTCACTGAGGCATTGGACTGGTACTGGCTAACAGGTAGGAACAGCAGAGACGCTGACCTCTGGAATTTCCAATGTCGTAAGGTACTAACTATATATAATAACATAAAAACTCTATTGGCACAATAATTTACTGCTAGAACAGAGACTTTAGAGTTATAAAATTAATATATTACACTACTGCTTTTTGAACCCATGTTACAACATTAGAACTCTGAAAAGTTTCTTAGTGGAATATATACCACCAAAGTACTCACCTAAATAACTATTTATACCCTAGCTATTTCATGAGGAATATGATACAGCTTCTCATTATCCGTCAGTCCAAATTCTTTTGTTGACATACCTTTGTTATATTTTCAGTATAAATTTCTGTGACGTTTCTTTTAAGTGGAACAGCTCTATCAGTAAGCAACATTGAATCCACCATCAAAGCAAAAACCAAATACCAGTCTGTTAAGATCTGGTGGTCTATTATGAATGTTTTAACCTTAAATATCTTATAGCATTTATTACTATAATTATTTCTACTCTCAAAACAATAAGCTAAGCTAGTAATGACAATGATAATAAACATCATTGAAACAATGAATTTCCTTGTTTTGTGAAGCTTTGCCTCCCAAGAAAGAATCAGGAAAAATACAATAAATACACATATCCTGGAAAATAAACTGCAAAAAATTAGATACAACCGAATTTAATGAGCACAGCATCCCTGACTTAGAATAATGTGAAAATTCAGTTCTGTGAGTCAAAAATATTATAAATAGAGAAAATTACTACTAAATTCTACTTCATAATATTTTATCCAGTTCTATAAACTTGATTTTTTATGCCTTTCAAAATACAGAATTAACTCCTAATACTCAATCTGCTCTATGTCCTCATCTAACTATACCCAGAACCAGGAGGGGAAAATGTTGCTTACACTATAATGCTTCAAGATGCTTCAGTAAGAAAAACAAATTGTAAGGACTAGGAAGTATTTGGGGAGAGGGGAATTGTTCACAATTAACTAGTCAACAAATCCTTCCTAGAATAGAAAAGATGTCTTTTGCTTCTGTAATTATCATCACTTCTGGTCATCCACATAGTGCATCATGATCTAAAACATCATAATGAAAAAAGAACAAAGAAACAACTGAAACATTTAAGTTGAGGATGAATGGTGATTTTTATATAAGATGTACTGCAGTTTGTGATTACTAAACAACAGATAATCTCCAAATGTTAGAAAATTAAACAGCTAAATGTAAATATGCTAAAATATTTTAGGGGGCTGGTGTTGTGGCGTTGTGGATAAAGCTGCTGTCTGCAGTGCTGGCATCCCATTTGGGTGCTGGTTCGAGTCCCTGCTGCTCAACTTCCCATCCAGCTTTCTGCTATGGCCTGGGAAAGTAGTATTAGATGGCCCAAGTCCTTGGCCCTGTACCCACGTGGAAGACCCAGAGGAAGTCCCTGGCTCTTAGCTTCAGATCAGTGCAGCTCCAGCCACTGCAGCCATATGGGGAGTGAACCAGCCGATGGAAGACTTCTTTCTCTCTCTCTGCCTCTGTCTCTCTGTAACTCTGCCTTTCAAATAAATCTTTTAAAAAATAATAAAATATTTTAGGAATAGAAATAAAAATCTTAAAAGAGTAACATTCATTTAAGTCATTTTTGGAGTCAATATTAAAGCACTGTATATGTATATTATTTTACATTGGCATTAAATAATCTAGTTTAACAAATTAAGGGGGTATTTTAAAGATTTTTTTTTTATTTACTTGAGAGGTAAAGTTACAGACAGAGAGAGGGAGAGGCAGAGAGACAGATCTTCCATCTGCTGGTTCACTCCTCAAGTGGCCTCAATGGCCAGAGGTGGGTCAATCTAAAGTCAGGAGCCAGGAGCTTCTTCTGGGTCTCCCACATGAGTGCAGGGGCCCAAGGACTTGGGCCATCTTCTACTGCTTTCCCAGATCATAGCAGAGAGCTGGATCAGAACTAGAGCAGCCGGGTCTTGAACCCATATAGGATGCCGCAACACAGGCAGCAGTTTTATCTACTAAGCCATAGCGCCTGCCCCTTAAGGGTCTTTTTTTTTTTTTTTTTTGAGATGGCAATGAAGGCAATTTCATTAGAAGGGAAAGAACATATACTTATTTAGTTATATTCAAATATGACTTTTAAATATCCATTGTCTACCACAGAAAATAAGTTGCCAAAACACATAAAGGCATGATATAATGGAATAATTATAAAATTAATAAAACATACTAAAGTTTCTGCTTTTGTGGAATAAATTACCTCTACCACCTACCTCTTCCCTCCAGAAGTTTCTAGAATCCAAAAAAATTCCTTTATTTGAAAATTGTTTGTTGGAAATCAAATATGATGCAGTAGGTTAAGCAGCATCTGGGATTCCGGCATCCCCTATGAGTGCAGCTTTTAGTTCCAGCTGCTCCACTTCCTACAGAGCTTCCTGCTGATGCACCTGGGAAAGCAGTGGAAGATGGCCCGAGTGCTTAAGCTCCTGTACCCACGTGCGAGACCAGAATGGAGTTCCTGGCTGCTGCATTGGCCTGATCCAACCCCAGCTGTTGCAGCCATTTAGGGAGTAAACTAATAGATGGAAGATCTCTCTTGGTATCTCTCTCTCTCTCTCTCTCTCTCTCTCTCTCTCTATATATATATATATATATATATATATATATCTAATTCTCTGCATCTCAATTTTTTTAAAAAAATCAAATATAAATCATATTATTTCATAAAATTTTTAAAGGAAATGAGAAGTTCAACTTATCCCCGTTAGAATGGCTTTCATACAGAAATCAACAAAGAACAAATGCTGGCGAGGATGTGGGGAAAAAGTACCCTAATCCATTGTTGGTAAGAATGTAAACTGGTATAGCCATTGTGGAAGACAGTATGGAGAAACCTCAGAAATCTGAATATAGATCTACCATATGACCCAGCCATCCCACTCCTGGAAATTTACCCAAGGAAAATAAAATCAGCATACTTCGAAAGTTATCTGTACCCCCATGTTCATTGCAGCTAAATTCACAATAAGTAAAATATGGAATCAACCCAAATTTCCATCAACTGAAGACTGGGTAAAGAAATCATGAGATATATACACCATGGAATACTACACAGAGGTAAAAAAGAAAAAAATGAAATCCTGTTGTTTGCAACAAAATAGATGCAAGTAGAAAACATTATACTTAGTGAAATAAGCCAGTCCTGAAAGGACAAATACCATATGTTCTCCCTGATTTGTAGTAAGTAATAGAGTACCTAAAAGGTAATCTATAGAAGTGAAATTTATACTTCGAGATGTGACGACTTTGAACAGCCCTTTTCTCAATGGTGGAGGAACAGGGTTTTGTTTGTTTGTTTGTTTGTTTTTCATACTATTTATTGAAGTCCTTACTTAGTATAGGGTTATTCTTATGTGCATAAAATTAATCAAAAATAGATCTTAGTAAAAAAAAAAAAAGAATGGGAATAGAAGAAAAAGGAGGAGGAGAGAGTGTGGGAGTGCTGATGAGAGGACAGGCAGGGTAGGAAAAATCACTATGTTCCTAAATTTATATTTATGAAATGAATGAGGTATGTATACCTTAAATAAAAGGTTTTGGGGTGGGGGGAGACAGATAAACTATGAAGAAAAAAAAAAAAGAAAGAAAGAAATGAGCGGTGAGAGATAAGAGGAAAAAAGAAAGAAAAAGTTCCTTAATATGGATTTAACAATCAATACCCAGGTGCTAGGAGGTGGGAGAGGGGCATCAAGAATCCAGTGTAATTCTTAAGTAACAACAAGTCTGGCTTGGAATATAAATTTCATTAATGAAGACTCTGAGAACTTGTGTATAATTATAGACAAATGTACTACCAATCTTTTGAAACTCCATGGGAGTAAAACAGCCATCAGTATATTTCATAAGCCTAGATTTGAACAGCTTTTCTAACAACAAGCTGTCCGGGTAATTACTAAGCTATCTGAGAATTACTGTGAACTCTGTACCTTTTTAGTTCACTGACAGATGACTATTTGTTATTAGCTCAAGTAATAATAATGCATTAAAATACTTGCTTTATATACAGAAACACATGTTTGTATTTAGACTACACTGAACTTTGTTTTCCGGAAACATTTTGTAAAGCCACAAAGAAGCAGCAATAGAACCAATTAAAATGAAATTGGTTGCTATTTCTCTTGGAGTCTATGATGAATAAAACCTACTCCAGGCTCAGATGCACATTCTGGAGGAACATTTCTGAATTCAACAGACAAACTTTGTCGCTGTGGCTACTGTTAATGTTTTGCTTGTGATCTCTTGCACACACCTGAAGAAGAAAGTAAATTAAACTCTCTGTCAGAAGTCCTCTCACCCCACTGCACATCCACGTGCAGCAGGGGCTAACACGCTGCCCGGGGTGCCCACATCCCACGTTAGGGCACCAGAGTTGGAGTCACAGCTCCAGATCCTGCTTAAGCGTCAAGGAGGCAGCGGTGATGGTATAAGGAGCTAGGTTCCTACTCCCAATATGGGAGCCCTAGATGGAGTTCCAGGCTCCTGACTTCATCCTAGCACAGCCCTGGATGAGGCAGGCCTCTGGGGAGTGAACCAGCAGATGGAAGATCTGCGTCATCTCTCTGCCTTTCAAATAAACAAATATTTAACCACTCTTTAAAAAACAAAAATTCTTGACTCCACATATATAGTAGGAACTGAAGATTAATTTAATGTACAACACAGGGACTACATGTAACTAATTTTAGCAGGCAAAGAAGACCTCAGGTTAAAATATTTACTGATCAGTACCTTGAATGTTACTGGAAACTTCCTCCTATCTCAAAACTCTACTTTTTTATTTTAAATAAGTCCTTAAAGTAGAATTCAGGCTCTTTAATTGCCAATACTTTACTTCTCAAACTTTTTTCTTTTGTCATTATATATTAAAAACATTCTTCTTAGTTACTTCCATATTATAATTGTTTATTAAAAATTAATAAAAATAAGAAGTAACTGAATGATCATTAACATAATGACAACACAATATTTTCAACCAAGAAGTAGAATCCTTACAAACAACAATCAAATAAACACTCTAAATCCAAACTTTTAAATATGGTAAATCTAAATATGAAAGTATATACTGGTACAAATTAAGAATTATATAGGCAATGACTACAACTCTTTAAACATGGCCTCTTATAGGATTACACACAATTATGAACTTGACTAAAGCCTTCTGGTGATGTTTAATCAACACCACCTCTTTGGAGTAGATGGACTCGACCCATGATTTAAAGAAGGAAAAGGAAATAGTCAGCAGATAGGAACACAACTATTCCCTATATATTAGACCTTACAGCCTCCCTACTGCAGACAATATATCTCTTTTCTTAGCCATAGGCTACCCACTCACAAGTCTTTACAACATCCATGGTGGTGGTAAGAAACAATTTAATACAACAGCCCGCCCCACAGAAAATTTCCACTCAACTTTAAAGGCTTGTCATATCTGTCCCATCAATTGGCAAGAAGAGATGAAAATGGATTCTCAAGAGCAATAGGCTTAATGCACTACCCCTGAGGTAGTAAACCATCCCACTTAGTGGAAATAGTTTTGAAACCTAGTGATATAAGTGTAAGATCCATTTCTCGTCTGTAAAAGCAAAGGCTAAAGTATATTAACTGCTACGGTTTCAAATCATCAGTAAAGCTAAAATGCCAGTAGAGAAAGGTGAAGATCCACTTTCTGTAGCTCTGGACTTTAACCCTGGGCAGTGAACTGAATATGTCCCAAGTCTAGTTTCTAGTTTTCATTTCAGCTATTCCCATACAACCATATTTTCACTACATTTTACTAATGATTTCATTCCAAATAAAATAAAAATATAGAACATTGCAAAAAAACTATACTTCACAGCTAGAAGATCAAGCAAGACTGAAATTAACAGACAATTCAGAATATGTAGAACTCTTAGTCTATCACAACAAAAAAGGCTCAGCTAAAAAGCAAATTTCGAAAAACTGCACAATAGATTGTACACTGCCATCTTTTTATATCTTCCTATCATAAGCTCATATGCAAGTCTTAGTCATGATAGCAATTCAACAAATCATCTCTTAGTTGCTTTGGAATCTTATGTATTAAAAGCTTGTCTAAAATATTTTAAAATTTACTTTTAAGTCTGCCATTAGCATTAAAATGGTAATTGCATATTAATGGTCCATAGTCTTACAGAGTCAGTGGCAATGAAAGAGTTCCGCTAGGCAAAGCCCTCCCTTTAGCATACAATGGAATCTGATAAATGGGTTTATTTAGATCTAATAAGTCACTGTTGGAATCACTGTAGTTTTTATATAGATTATGACTATTTGAGTAAATATCAGACCTTATGAATCCTTGGATTTAGTAAAACAAGGACCATTACAGATTATTTACTGGTCAACTCGAGAGCATATGCCTTCATTACAAAGAACAATAGTAAAAACTGATTGGTGGACTCTCTTTTCCTAAATTCTGAATCTAAATGTTTTCTTAGCCATCAAATTGTTCCCTGAAAGACAGGAAAATGTACCATCTAGGTTATATGTGAAAATGTTACAAATCAAAAGAACAGCATAGATACTTCCTCTTTGTTAAGACACTAATAACTTTCCATAACACAATGCATCTATACTTACATTTCAGTACTGCACAGGTTTTTACCTGCGACCAGACCAAAAGGATTTCCATCAGCAAATAACAATCATCTAGATAATGGGGTCCATACATAGAAGGGATGTGGCAATAGAAGCAGTGTTACAAGGCTTCCTTGAGAATGAGGATGAAGCCAGTGGCTGCTGTTTGTACACTACCATTAGTAAGACTGTTCTGCCAGAGGCAGAAAAGTTGGTAAGTGAACACATCAATACTGAATTCAGTCAGAGTTGCCTTCAAAATGTAATGGTTCATTCAGTACAAACATTAGGAAGAGGCTAATGGAAGAGTTTCCTAGCCAGCTAGATTGAACACAACATCTGGTAGCCCAACCTTGTTATCTTTGGGTTGGGGTTGGGGGTGAAGATCTGAGTTTTCCTTTAATCTATGATTTGTTGAAAAAAAAATAGCTATAAGGCTTCTATTTCCCCTTCAAAGACCAAACATCATCCTGGCAAAAGATATAAAATGGTAATTATAATAGTTTAGAATATCTTTTTGTCATTTTATTCTCAGAATATTTTTTCCAATAAATTGAAAATTGTCATATAGGGAAGGCTAAAACATTAAATTCTCATAATACTATATAAGGCATCATGCAATAAAAGGAAATGAGCAGTAATTAAATCATGTTTCAATTTTTTTTTCATATTCACCCACCAGATTCAAGATTCGTAATTCTAAATTTCATTGTTACCCAAAAAGGCAATTTGCCCTAGCATTGTGCTTGTCCAACTTTAATATGTACAATGATTACTTGGGAATCTTGTCAAAATACAATTTCTGATTCAGCAGATCTGGTGTGGGGCATGAGAATCTAGTTCTAATAAGCTCCCAAGTGATGGCTATGCTGCTAGTCCACAGAGTACACTTCTCAGGAGCAAGGGTCTAACAGAGACAGGAGTAGAATATCTGGTTTTTCTTCCCATGAACTCCTACATTCCTGCAATTTAAACATTTTTTCAGCAATTCAACTTCTTCACATTTTAATTTCCATCATTTGTAAATGAAGAATTCACATAGCCAGGCTTTTGCAAAAAAAAGCCATTATAGTTGTAGGTACAAATATTATAAGCAAAAATTATAAACATGATAATGAGAGTGAAAATGTTATTATACATTTAAGTTGGGTGATTGGGTACAAAGAAGTTTAATATTCTAATTGTGTGTCTGTTTTTAAGTCCTCATTGTAGAAATCTTTTAAAAATGTGATCACACTAAATTCCCTACAAGAATGGTTTTATTATACAGAAGTACTCATTTTAATATAATATTTTTTCAGAAATTCATAAAATGGCCACAAAGAAACTTTAGGGCTAATGAATGTGCTTATTATCTTCATTGTACTGATAGTATAAACATATGTCAAAACAGACCAAATTGTAAATTTTAAATATGTGGAGCTTATTGTAAGTGAAGTACACCTCAATAAAGCTGCTAAAATAATAATAAAATTCATATATTCCCAATTTTGTTGTGTGAAAAATAAAATGGAAAACCACTGCTCCTTATCACTAGGAACAATAGGCTGAGGCAGGGTTTATAGCAATGTGGTGCCAAACAAAGCCAGTTTCCAATCAGTGAGCTGAGGGACTTCTCAGTCCTAATGGGTCATGCCAACTTCCTTTTAGTCAGTATCCATCAGCTATACAGAGGTTACTTTCTGGCCACATCCTTCATCATTCTCGTTTTCCTTCACCTCTCCCATACTTCTCACTCTACCCACCTACAGAAATTATTATTGTTCTTCAGAAAGCTATATCCCAGGGTGGGCATTTGGCATAATGGCTGACACCACTTGGGATGCCTGTATCCCATGTCAGAGTGTCTGGGTTCAAGTCCTGGCTACATTTCCAATTCCAGCTTCCTGCTAAAGCAGACCCTGGAAGACAGCAGGTAATGGCCCCAGTGGTTGGGTTCCTGCTACCCACAGTTCCAGACTCACTGGCTTACACAGGGCCCATCCTCAATTGTTGCAGGCATTTGAAGATGAACCAGCAGACGAAAGATTTTTCTCTCTCTCTCTCTCACTCTCTCTCTCTCCCTCCCTTTAAATAATAAATAAAAATTTAAAGGCATATCCTGAGAGCAGGAACTTAGCCTAGAAGTTAAAATGCCCACATGTCCCATCAGAACGCTTGGGTTTGATTCCTGGCTCCAGCTCCTGCTCCAGCTTCCTGCCAATGCAGATCCTAGAAGGCAGCAGTGTTGGCTCAAGTAACTGCATTCCTGCCTGCAGTATGGCAGACCTGGATTGTGTTCCTGGGGCAGGATCTTTCGAGCATTTTGGGAGTGAACCAGTGGATGAGAGAGCACGAGCTCTCACTCCCTCTCTCTTAGTCTCAAGTAAATGAATAGCCATTACCCTGAAACAGCTGTTCCTTTGTAAATGCTGGTTCCTTATCCCTTCTCTCTCTTTCCTTTGTGACTACATTCAAAATTTACCTGCTCTCTGAAGCCTTTCCTGACTTCCTTAAGCAGTTAGTGTTCCCTCTTCCTTCTTCCCACAGTATTTTCTTGCTTCTAGGATTCTAGTACAATAATCTTCAAATTTTAATGTATCCCCATATTTTATTTATTTTCTATATGTATAACATATATGACTATTATTAGCTAATATCTTAAAGTAATATATATAATTAGTATGCAATTTGCTGTTAACAATAGCAGTCGATTAGAAAGTATAAAAATAATTATAATTAAATTACGGAGAATTATTTCTGCAATTTTAATGTTTTGGCTGACTTTCTGTCAGAGATTATAGATCATAATTGTTTTTCCATAATACACAGCTAACTAAGAGCTTATATCAAAAATAAAACTATCAGGTCTCCCATTTCATCATATTTGCATTGCTCCCCTTATTTTAATCCATATTTTTCTTTGCAAATGTCTTACAATAACTTGCCATTTTTGTGAACATGAAGTTAGATATATCTAGATAAAGTAGCACTCAAATATTCCCAAACAGGTACACAAACTGGCAATATACATCAAAACAATACTGGAATTCTGTTTCTTCTCAATGCTAAATATTATTTTTAAAAGATTTATTTATTTATTTATTTGAGAGATAGAATAACAAACAGATGGAGGGAGAGACAGAGAGGGATGTATTTCACCCATTGGTTCACTCCCCAAATGGCTGCAATGGCCGGAGCTAAGCCAATCCAAAGCCAGGAGCAAGAAGCTTCTTCCAGATGTCCCAGGTGGATGCAGGGGCCCAAGCACTTGGGTCATCTTCCACTGCTTTCCCAGGCCATAGCAAAGAGTTAGATAGGAAAAGCAGCTGAGACAGGAACCAGCGCCAAAGGCAGAGGCTTAACATATGACGCCACAGTACGGCCCCTCAATGCTAAATATTCTGAGCAGTTGGGGCTAGCGCTGTGGTGCAAGCAGATTAAGCTGTGGCCTGCAGTGCCAGCATCCCATATGGGCAACGGTTCGAGTCCAGGCTGCTTCAATTCTGATCCAGCTTCCTGCTAATGCACCTGGGAAAGCAGCGGAAGATGGTCCAAGTTCCTGAGACCCAGAAGAAGCTCCTGGTTCCTGGCTTCAGCGTGGCACAGCCCTAGCCACTGCAGAGATTTGGAGAGTGAACCAGAGAATTAAAGATCTCTCTCTGTGTGTGTCTCTCTTCTTTCTCTGTAACTCTACCTTTCAAACAAATAAATAAATCTTTTTTAAAAAAGTAAATAATAAATAATCCTCTAATATACAAGCCACCAATGCCAATTCCTATTCAAAAATTAATAAAGCTTCATTCTTTCTTTTTAGGATAGTATATATTAGAATATTAGCCACATTGGGGCCGGCGCTGTGGTATAGCAGGTAAAGCCGCCGCCTGCAGTACCGGCATCTGATGTGGGCGCCTGTTCCAGTCCCGGCTGCTCCACTTCTGATCCAGCTCTCTGCAGTGGCCTGGGAAAGCAGTAGAAGATGGCCCAAATCCTTGGGCCCATGCACCCGCCTAAGAGATGCAGAGGCAGCTCCTGGCTCCTGGCTTTGGATCAGCTCTGCTACAGCCATTGCGGCCAGTTGGGGAGTGAACCATCAGATGAAAGACCTCTCTCTCTCTGCCTCTCCCTCTCTCTGTGTAATTTTGATTTTCAAATAAATGAATAAATCTTAAAACATACAAAAAAAAAAGAATATTCGCCACCATAGGAAGAGATTTCTCATCTAGTAAAGTATATAATGGATACCCTATCACCCAGAGTGGTATTCAGTTTCTGAGAAGGCTTCAATGAACTCACCTCCTCCTATTCACACCCTCATGTAATACTCTCCTCTTGAGCCCATATGTACTGGACCAAGTGACTTGATTATACCAAACAGAACTAATGAGATTTAAGACTGTTACAAAAACACTACGGCTTCAGCCTTCAGTTACCTCCCGCAACATTAGCCCACTCACTTTGAGAAAAGCCAGCTTCCATATTGTGAACCGCCCATGTAGAGACTGGTTGCTCTGGCCATTGGCCAGTGAGGACTTGAGGTCTGCCAACAGCCACGTGAGTAAACAGGAAGGCCCCAGTGAACCCTGAGATGACTGCAACCCACCATCAGCTGACTATAATCTTATGGGAGACCCTTCTTAGCACCCAATGAAACGATATCAAGATAGTTAAGCCAGAGAGGCTATGAGATATTTACTATTTTTTTTTTTTTGACAGGCAGAGTGGACAGTGAGAGAGAGACAGAGAGAAAGGTCTTCCTTTGCCGTTGGTTCACCCTCCAATGGCTGCCGCGGATGGCACGCTGCGGCCGGCGCACCGCGCTCATCCGAAGGCAGGAGCCAGGTGCCAGGTGCTTCTCCTGGTCTCCCATGGGGTGCAGGGCCCAAGCACTTGGGCCATCCTCCACTGTACTCCCGGGCCACAGCAGAGGGCTGGCCTGGAAGAGGGGCAACCGGGACAGAATCCGGCGCCCCGACCAGGACTAGAACCCGGTGTGCCGGCGCCGCAAGGCGGAGGATTAGCCTGTTGAGCCACGGCGCCGGCCGAGATATTTACTATTTTAAGTCATTAAGTTCTGGGGTGACTTCTTGTGCAGTAACTGATAACTGAGCTCAAAAAGATGTATACAAGGATAAATTAAAGCCATCTGTCTACTATCACAAGAAATAAATTACACAATTGTCACAAAATAGAATACTGTATACAGCAGGAAAAATGAATGAACTTGAGATAAATGTATCAATGGTGAAAAACCGTAAAATCAATATCAAGTGGAAAAAAGCTAGTTTCGGGAAGCTAAGAATAGTAGAAAACATTTTATGAGGTCCAACACAGGTAATATTAAAAAATATTCATGAGAATGATGAACAATAAAGTCAGTGTAGGAAGGGAGGGAAACAGAATTAGGGCAATTTATAAATCAAGTTTCCAGTCACATCTCTAATATCATATTTCTTAAACCAGATGCTATAAACATGAGTGTTTAAATACTGTCCATATTTTTACATTGCCTGAAATACTTTGTATTAAAACATTGTAAATGTATACATAAAACATGTATATATAAAACATATAGTGAAAAGGAGAAATAGACATTCCTGATGGTTTCTTGCCCATCCCACATGAGACTACTACTTTACCATTACAGTTAGTGGACTGTATCAATTATCTCTTTAGAAGTTCTGCTCCTCCCCTAGGCTGTGAGTAACTTCAAGGCCAAGAATAAGCATTCAGTAAGCATTTGCAGAATAAATTTATAGTATGAACAGTTCATTTTCCTAATTTAATATCTGCTTATTTCCAAATAAACTGACCACATCTTGATCTCCATAGGAAACAACTAATTATCTAAGAAAAATTAACTTGGCAAGGCAGCATCCACTGTTGGTCATTAACTAATATTAATAATCATCCACATTCATTTAAAATGTTGGCACAAAGCTCAGTCTTCCTCTCTACCCCCTAAGTCATTCCATTAGTCTAGCTTCGGGAAGCATAAGAAAACTGACCAATACCCTAGCCTTGTAGTTCTCTGAGTTCCTTAAAAATCAATGACCTTTAGTTCCATTTCACTTTGACACTTCAGCTCCCAGGGCCACATCCTGAACTTTATCATACATCACCTGAAACTTCATGTCCACCTCAGAAATAAAATCCAAATGTCTCACTTCATGATCACAGTTTCTTATCCTGTCAATGCACTCAATCCCTTTCTCCCACTTCACCTGTTCCTCAATCTGAGTCAACCAATCCTCAAATCCTTCTGTTCTCTCCATCAGCCACTCCCTCACCTCTCTATCTATGAACAATGGATTAAATAGTTGAAAATCTGTAACTATCATTGCAACAGAACCCTGTGACCCGATTCACCCCATCTTTTCGTCTCACCTGCCAAGCCAACCCCAAGCGTATACTCGAGTTGTAATCTATGCTAACTTGCTGGAGAGATTACAAAAGGTCATACAAATGCCATTTTAATTTTAGCCTCTAATTTCAGCTGAGTCCTCAATTTAACAATCTATTATTCTGCTTATCCTTGGTCAGCTCTCTTTCATTCTCTTCAATAATTATTCCAGGCCTTCATCACTCTCTTCCAACTCACTTCATCCAGCCCAACTCTTACCTGACAGACAATCTTTCCTATTCATTTATATATAAATACATACATATATATATATATATATATACACACACACATACTTTCCCTCAGCTTTTGACTTTTTAATTCCTATTCATTAACTTCGCTACATCCTTACCCCCTCAAACCTTATCCCCAGTCTTAAAAAACAGTAACACCCCACCCTGCATTGAAAGCCAACTCCATCTATGCTGTTAACTCTATTCTTCCATTTCTCCTCTAAAACCCTGCCCCATCATTCACCCCTGTTCTACTCTATCCTCTCCCACAAACCCACACTTAATGTTCAGATCTCTTGTCAACATAAAAGGGAAAAATAATCTTTCATCTGTGTTACCTTCTAATTACCATCCAATTCCATTCTGCTTCTCCTTCACATGTCACCAATCTACTGCAACAATAAGGACATCTTATTTCACTTTCATCTTACTGAGGACGTCTAACACACCTCATAGTGGCAGAAATCCCTCTCTCTGACAAACTCTAGTTTATTAGCTTCCGCTCTACCACAGGCTCCCAGCTTTCCTGTACTTTGTGAACATGAGTCCACTGCAGATGCCCCTACAATGGTATTCCTAGGACTGTCCCTCATAATTTCAACCATTCTTGTATTTTACAATGATCTGGAAAATAAGCTTCCAGTCCATATCTGTAGCTAAATGAACTCCCTGAAACCAAGAGATTCAAACTCTTCTACCACCTGTGTAAAAAATCTATGACACCTTCCCACAGGCACCTCAAACTCAACATAATTAAAACCAATCTTCTTCCTTTCAAGAGTGACATCAGCAGAAAATGGAGTTGACAGTACCATGGGCAAGGCCTTCCACAGTAACATCAAAATATCAAAGCAAATACTGTCAGAATCAACATTTCCAGAATTCCAGAAAGTAGTCAAAACAATATAAACAACGAATCAAAAAAAAGATAACTTTGAAACCAAAGAAAAACTTCATGGTATTTTAACTTTCCCTTATCCATTTGCCCATCCTGGCTGAGTGAAGATCTCAAAGACAGTAGCCTGAGTTTCCAGTGTGGGATGCTGGTTCCTGGTTTGAGAGAACACAGCACCCCATATTCTCAAAGACCTCTGGAAACAGCCTGAAAAACTGAAGCAAGAGACTGCTGCTGTGGTGCAGTAAGCTAAGCCTCCGCCTGTGGCACCATCATCTCATATGGGTGCCAGTTAGAGTCCCATTTGCTCCACTTCTGATCCAGCTTCCTGCTAATACACACCCTGGGAGACTGAGGGGATGCCTCAATTACTTGTGACTTTCCCACTCATGTGAAAGATGCAGGTTGAGTTCCAGACTCCTTACCTCAGCCTGGCATAACCCTGGCTGTTCCAGGCTTTTGAGGGTGAGCCATCAAGAATGGAAGCTCGGCCGGCGCCGTGGCTCAACAGGCTAATCCTCCGCCTTGCGGCGCCGGCACACCGGGTTCTAGTCCCGGTCGGGGCGCCGGATTTTGTCCCGGTTGCCTCTCTTCCAGGCCAGCCCTCTGCTGTGGCCCAGGAGTGCAGTGGAGGATGGCCCAGGTGCTTGGGCCCTGCACTCCCTGCCATCAGAGGAGCGCGGTGCGCGTCCACGGCGACCATTGGAGGGTGAACCAACGGCAAAAAGGAAGACCTTTCTGTCTGTCTCTCTCTCTCTCACTGTCCACTCTACCTGTCAAAAATTAAAAGGGAAAAAAAAAAAAAAGAAAAAAAAAAGAATGGAAGCTCTCTCTCTTTTTCTTTCTCTCTTTCTTTCTCTCTTTCTCTTTCTCTCTCTCTCTTTCTCTCTCTCTCTTTCTCTCTCTCTCTCTCTCTCTCTCTCTCTCTCTCTCTCTGCCTTTAAAATAAAGTTAAATAAAAACATTTTAAAAAACAGCTTTAAAAAAAGCTGTGGGGTCGGTGCTATGGCATAGCGGGTAAAGCAGCCACCTGCAGTGCAAGCATGCCATACGGGCACCTGTTCTAGTCCCAGCTGCTCCTCTTCCAATCTAGCATTTCTGCCAAGGCCTGGGAAAGCAATGGAAGATGGCTCAAGTCCTTGGGCCCCTGCACCTGCCTGGGAGACCTGGAACCAGTGGATGGAAGACCTCTCTCTCTCTCTCCATAAACTCTGCCATTGCAGTCATCTGGGGAGTGAACTAACAAATGAAAGACCTCTCTATCTCTCTCTATCTCCCTCTCTCTCTGCCTCTCTGTAACTCTGCTTTTCAAATAAATAAATAAATCTTTAAAAAAAAGCTGTAAGTTTCAGGAACTAGAAAAACAAGAACAAATTAAACCTAAAGAGAGCTTAAGAAAGGAAATAAAAGAGTAGAAACTACCAAAATAGAAAATAGAAAAACAGTAAATAGAAACAATAAAACAAAAATTTACTTCATTGGAAAGGTCAGTAAAATTTATAAACTATAATTACAAAAAAGAGATAACTCAAATAACTAAAATTAAAAATGAAAGTGGGACTATTACTAATAATCTAATAACAATAATAAATAATAAAAAAGATTATAAGAGAATACTAGGAAAAACTATACCCTAACAAATTGGACAATCTAAAGGAATTGAACCAATTCCTTGAAATATACAAATTGCCAAAATTAACTTAAGAATAAATACAAAATCTGAAGAGACTTATAACAAGGGAAGAGATTGAATCGGCAACCAAAAAATCTCCTTAAAAAAGAAAAGCCCAGAACCAAACAACTTCTCTGGCAAATCAAATTCTAGCAAACATTTAAAGAAGAATTAATATCAAAAATTAGAAGTGGTAGTACTATTTTTTTTTCGCACCCCTAAAGAAATCTTTTATTTGGCCAGCGCCGTGGCTCAACAGGCTAATCCTCCACCTTGCGGCGCCGGCACACCGGGTTCTAGTCCCGGTCGGGGTGCCGGATTCTGTCCTGGTTGCCACTCTTCCAGGCCAGCCCTCTGCTGTGGCCCAGGAGTGCAGTGGAGGATGGCCCAAGTGCTTGGGCCCTGCACCCCATGGGAGACCAGGAAAAAGCACCTAGCACCTGGCTCCTGCCATCGGATGAGTGCGGTGTGCCGGCCGCAGCGCACCGACCGCGGCAGCCATTGGAGGGTGAACCAACGGCAAAGGAAGACCTTTCTCTCTGTCTCTCTCTCTCACTGTCCACTCTGCCTGTCAAAAAAAAAAAAAATCTTTTATTTAATAAATACAAATCTTATAACTACAACCTTAGGAAAATAGTGAATCTTCCCACCATACCCACCCTCCCACCCATACTCCCACTCCTCCTCCTCCTTTCTCCCCTTCCCAGTCCCATTTTCCATTAAGATTCATTGTCAGTTAACTTGGTACACAGAAGACCAACTCTTTAGTAAGTAAAGACTTCACCAATTTTCACACACACACAAAAACTGTCTGAGAACAAGCTTTACAGTTAAGTCCCATAGTACAACTCATTAAGGACAAAGGTCCTGCATGAGAAGTTAGTGCACAATGACTCCTGTTGTTAATTTAATAATCAACACTCTTATGTATGACATCAGTGACCACCCAAGGCTCTTGACATTAGCTGTCTAGGCTGTGGAAGCCTTTTGAATCCACATACTCTGTCAGTATTTAGACAAGGCCATAAGCAAGGTGGAAGTTCTCTCCTCCCTTCAGAAAAAAAAAATACATCCTTCTTTGATGGCCACTTCTTTCCACTGGGGTCTCAGCAGTATTAATTCTAATTCATTTTATGAGGCAAGTACTATTATTGTAATACCAACTTCAGACCACACTAATACAAGGAAAGAAAACTACAGACCAATATACTACACAACTATGGACACAAAAATTCTCAAAAAACTAATAGCTAACAAAACCTACCATTGTTAAAGGATCATATACTATGACCAAATACAATACAAGAGGGGTTCAATACAAAAATCAATCCAAAATGCAAAACAGGCATTTTACAAAATCCAACACATTTTCATGATAAAAGTATTCAGAAAACTAGGAACAGAAGGAAACTCCCAACATGGTAAGACATTTATGAAAACCCTATAACCAACATCATGCTCAATGAAGAATCCCAAAGCTTTCCTACTAGATTGAGAGCAACACAAAGGCATCAATATCATGCTGGAAATTCTATGTGCTAGTCAGGTCAATGAAGGAAGAAAAATAGGTAAATGACATCCAAACTGGAAAAGAAGAAGTAAAGCTAACTACTCAAGTTTTAAAAGTCTAATGGGGGGGGGGGGGGACGGCACTGTGGCGTAGCAGGTAAAGCCATCGCCTGCAGTGCTGGCATCCTATATGGGTGCCAGTTCAAGTTCCAGCTGCTCCACTTCTGATCCAGCTCTCTGCTATGGCCTGGGGAAGCAGTAGAGGATGGCCCAAATCCTTGGGCCCCTGCACCCATGTGGGAGACCAGAAAAAGCTCCTGGCTCCTGGCTCCTGGCTTGGGATCAACACAGCTCTGGCCATTGCCGCCAATTGAGGAGTGAACCAATGGATGGAAGACCTCTCTCTCTCTCTCAGCCTCTCCTTCTCTCTCTGTAACTCTGACTTTCAAATAAATAAATAAATCTTTAAAAAAAAAAAAAAAGTCTAATGATCGGGGCTAAAGCTGTGACGCAGCAGGTTAAAGTCCCGATCTGCAGCACCCGCAGCCCATATGAACACCAGTTTGAGTCCCAGCTGCTCCACTTCCGACCCAGCTCTCTGCTGATGTGCCCTGGAAAGCAGTGGAGGATGGCCCAGGTGCTTGTGCTCCTGCACCTACATGCAAGAAGTTCCTGGCTCCCGGCTTTGGATCGGCTCAGCTCCAGCCGTTGAGGCCATGTGGGGAGTGAACCAGAGAATGGAAGACCTCTCTCTCCTCTCTCTCTGTGTGTCTCTACTTCTCCCTGTAACTCTGTTTTTCAAATAAATAAAATAAATCTTTTTTAAAAAATCTAATGATCTTCTTGTGTTGTTATCATTCAGTTTTCTTAAAGAAAAAGGTCCAGAGGCCTAAAAGGGATAAATGTTCTATAAAATCTTGCAGGTGTTTTCTAAAATACTATGTGGAGTAAGCAAGTGTCGTCTTGTACTCTTACCACCCCATTTCTCCCTCTGTCCTCATTTTGGCCATCTTTTCCACCATGGGCAGTGTCTCTAATATCTCCTTTTATCCTCATAATCATAGTGCTCCTATTCCTACCATGTATAATTAACACATTTCAGAAGTTCTTACAGGAATGAATGACTGCTATATCCCAAGTCATCATATAGGAACAACACAAGTCTACTCCTGTTCTTCAATCAATACAGTCCAACCCAGAGGACAGATACCTTGCCCCTCATCAACGCCTCGTATCAGCAGGAATTAGCCAGAAAGAAACAAGTGCCTCATCTCCCTATCTATACTCAGAGTCAGGATTGACGGAACAAGGACATAAGCCTCAGCCATTTTTGTTGCTTGCCTGAAATAAATCAAATTCCTTATGGATTCCTTTACCCCTGGATTCTTTCAAGAGACCAATTCAGTCCCACACCCTGTACTTTTCCTTACCCCACCCTCTGCATTCTTTTCCAGGTTTGTAACTCCACAAAAAACCTGAAAACCTTCTTGAAGAAACATCTCAGACTATTGCCCTCCCACCCCTGAGACCACCCTAAGATATATAAGACCCAGCCTGCCGGAGGATAGGGCCTTCTGCCATGTTTGGTCTGTGTGCAGGCCAGCAGTTGGCCACCTCTGCGAATTTATTTATTGTCTTCTTGAAAAAATTCACTTAGGCTGTGAGTTCATGTTCTACCTCCTCTCTGTTCTGTTCCCTTTTTCCTTACAACAGGATCCTATATATAGAAAATTCCAAGGAATCCACAAAAAAACCTACTAGAGTTAATAAACAAATTTGGGAAATTATAGGGCACAAGAGAAACATAAAAATCTGTTGCATTACTAAACACAAGCAATGAATGATCCATAAATGAATTTTTTTTAAATTTAATTTACCACAATCTCTAAAAGAATAAATATCTAGGAATAAACTTAACTGGAATGGTACACAGTAAAGTGTAAAACCTAGCTGGAAGACATATATGTTAGTTAATATAGAATACAAAAATAAGTATAGGAATGAAACAGATATCTTGTGATTTGATTATAGTTTTGGCTCTTGTTTATATTCCTGTGAAACTGTGGTCTTTCTACTTTTACTTACTGAATATTACAGTTAAGAGTTACATTAAACCTGTAATTATAGAGTTGATTAAAATTAGGTATTTGCAATAATTAAAAAAACAAGGGCCAGCATTGTGGCACAGCAGGCAAAGCCACCACCTGTGACACCAGCATGCCACATGGTTGCCAGTTGGAGTCCCGACTGCTCCACTTCTGACCTAGCTCCCTGCTAATGTGCATGGGAAAGCAACAAAGAATGACCCAAGTGCTTGGGCCCCTGCCCCCAACATGGGACACCTGAATGATTTGAAAACATATAATCAAATAAATACGTGGACACAAATGTTCATAACAGTACTGTTCACAATAGCCAAAAAAAAAAAAAAAAACACACACACACACCTAAACAATCCAATTTTCTATCAATTGGTAAATAAACAAGTATGATATATCTTTACAATGGAATATTACCCAACCATAAAAAGAAATGAGGTACTGATAGGTAATACAACATGGAAAAACCTTAAAAACATGTTAACTGAAAGAAAGCAGTTACAAAGAAACATATATATATCCATGCAGAAAGAAAGCAGATTGGTAGTTTCTAGAGGCTATGGATAGGAAGAAATAGGGACTGACTGCTTAATAGGTATGGTGGTTATTTTGAGATGATGAAAATGTTTTGGAACTAAACCAAAGACATGGTTGGTTGCACAATATTGTGAATATACTGAATTTCATTGAATTGAATACCTTGAAATGGTTAATTTTATGTTATGAGAATTTTATCTAGATATCAAAAAATGAATATCCTCAAGTAAATGAAACAAACACACTTGGCTGGCATGAAATTGGGACAAACACTCTGGAAAATAACTGGACATCAACTAGCAAAGCTGAAGGAAGAACACACCTTATGACGCTGAAATTGCACTTTATTATATCTCTCAGGTGATGACAACCATTCACCTGGTCACTTCTACCAGAAACTAACACATACCTCTTACTTCCTCCTTCTCCCTCACATACCATATTCAATTCACTTTCACAAGTAGGTACTGAGTGATTTATGTGCCAGAGCACCAGCCACAAACTAAACACCTTATGGAGTTCACAGTCCACTGAAGGCAACAGCATGTCAGACAAAAAATTAAAATACAGTGCTAATGACCACAATAACAAGACAGAAAACAAGCTACTGGGGCACAAACATATACAATTAGATCTCAAGAGAGGCCAAAAGGGGTCAGCGTTGTGATGTAGCAGGTTAAACCTCTACCAGAGATACCAGCACCCCATATGGGCTCTGGTTTGAGACTTGGCTTCTCCACTTCTGATCCAACTCCGTGCTAATGTGCCTAAGACAGCAGGAGAAGATGGCCCAAGTATTTGGGCCCCTGCACCCTCATGGGAGACCTGGAAAAAGCTCCTGGCTCCTGGCTTCCGAAGCCTGACCCAGGCCTGATCATTTCAGCCATTGGTGAGTGAACCAGCGGATGGATGATTCTCTCTCTCTCTGTAACTCAAATAAATAAAAAAGAAATGTTAAAAAAAAAAAAAAAAAAAAGGAGAGAAAGAGTTCAAAAACAGTTCCTGGTGGGACAACCCAGCTAGGATACAGGAGTCAGTGAAGTTAATGAAAGAAGACAAAAATAGCCTAATCAATCACTTAATCTTTCTCAACTTCTAGTATTTTTGATAACCCATTGTTCCTGCTTTTGTAATCCCTACTATTAAGTGTCCATCATCACTGACCTACAAAATTCTCCTAATTAGTATATTCCCTTCAACAGTTTCCCAAGTGAGTTACGCAAAATTTTTATGTCATCAGGGCTGGCATTGTGGTATAGCAGGTAAAAGTGGCCACCTGTGACACCGGCATCCCATGTGGGCACCAGATGATGTCTCGGGTGCTCCACTTCCAATCCAGTTCCCAGCTAATGGCCTAGGAAAGCAGTGGAAGATATTTCAAGTTCTTAGGACCTACACCCATGTGGGAGAGCCAAATGAAGTTCCTAACTTCGGCCTGGCCCAGCCCTGGCAGCTGCAGCCATCTGAGAAGTGAACCAGCAGATGGAAGGGGGGGAGGGTGGATGTGTGTCCCTCCCTCTCTCTCCCTAACTCTCTCCCTAAATCTTAAAAAAAAAAAAAAATCTGATCAGTACCTACCCAAAGAACAGAATAATGACTTTATTCTCCAAATAGAATTAAAAGCCCAGTGATCCGATCCCTACCTGTGTCATCTCCTGCTTCTTCTTACTTCTTTTTTTTTTTCAAGATTTATTTACATATTTGAAAGGCCGAGTTACAGAGAGAGAGGGAGATCTTCCATCTGCTGGTTCACTCCCCAAATGGCTGCAACCTCCAGAGCTGGGCCGATCCAAAGACAGGAGCCAGAAGCTTCTTCCAGGTCTCCCACATGGGTGCAGGGGCCCAAGCTTTACCTGCTATGCCACAGCACTGCCTGATTCTTATTTCTTAGTGTTCTTATATTTATAAATGATCCAGTTTGCGTTTATCAACATATTACTCTATTTCTCACCAGAAAGTATTTGCTTTGTGACTCTAATATCTTGACATATATCAAGTCCTTCATTGTGTATATGTATATGTATATAAAGATTTATGTATTTTTTGAAAGGCAGAGTTACAGATAGAGGGAGAGTCAGAAAAAGGTCTTCCATCCTAGTTCACTTTCCAAGCAACTGCAATAGCCAGGGCTTGGTCAGGCCAAAGCCAGGAGCTTCTTCTGGGTCTCCCACATGGGGGCATCTTCTGCTGCTTTCCCAAGCACATGGGCAGGGAGCTGGATTGGAAATGCAGCAGCGCTTAATCCATTATAACACAACACTGGCCCCTCAACATATGTTTCTTGAATGAATGGAAAAAACAACAATAGCTACAATTTATTTAAGCACCTATTATATATCAGGCATCACATTAGGTATATATAGTCACCTCTGCATTTCACAACAACCCTGAAAATTATGTATTAATTTGCCAAGGTTACAAATCAATTAAGTAGTAGTTCAGAGTAAGACTTAGATCTAATGAATTCAAAATCACTTCTGTTCCCCTACATCAAGTTGCCTGCAAACTATTTTTAAATATTATCTCTCTCTCCAAATATCAACACATCTTATTAAACTACTTTCCAGGGGCCTGCACTGCGGCATAGCAGGTAAAGCGGCAACCTGCGGAAATCTCTGTTTCTTCCTTTCTCTGTGTAACTCTGACTTTCAAATAAATGAATAAATCTTTAACAACAACAAAGAGTCTTAATCCAGTTCTCAAAACATAGAAGCGATAAAAAAACAAAAAATATAAACATATAAAAATTATAAACATTCCAATCCTCCCAATAAAACAGTGCCTGACAATCATGTCTAAAGTTGGAGGAAAAAGTAAACTTTCTATCTTGCATGAAAAGGTACAAAAATTGCCTATTTATTATTATTAATAATACTTCACATATTATTTTAGTTTGAGAGTAGAATGAAAAACACTAGTCACTGACAAGTAACTCCTCAGGAGGCAGGTAATACAGAAAGATCCACTTTGAGTTAGGTAGTACATGCTTCATATACACTAAGAACCTAACATTCTTGCGGCGCCGGCACACCAGGTTCTAGTCCCGGTTGGGGCACCGGATTCTATCCCGGTTGCCCCTCTTCCAGGCCAGCCCTCTGCTGTGGCCCAGGAGTGCAGTGGAGGATGGCCCAAGTGCTTGGGCCCTGCACCCCATGGGAGACCAGGGAAAGCACCTGGCACCTGGCTCCTGCCATCGGATGAGCGCGGTGCGCCGGCCGGGGTGCGCCAGCTGCAGCGCGCCGGCCATTGGAGGGTGAACCAACGGCAAAAGGAAGACCTTTCTCTCTGTCTCTCTCTCTCTGTCCACTCTGCCTGTCAAAAAAAAAAAAAAAAAAAAGAACCTAACATTCAATTTCCCATGTATCAACCACCATAACACACATCATATAAGCAGACACGATATAAACTCATATCACACTAGGTCCTCTCAGTTATCTAATCTGCTACAGTGATAGCCTTCTGTCCTCCTCACTCCAAAAATAAAACATTCCCCAAGAAATTAAGATCCAACAAGAGTAAAAATTCAAATTGTTAAGAATGCTGAAGGTAGGGACAGGCATCTGGGGCAATGGTTAAGACTGTCATGGATGGCCACATCACCTATTGGAGTGCCAGGTTCTTGGCTCCAATTCCAGCTTCTTGCTAATGTGCAACCTGGGAGCCAGCAGGAGATGGTGCAAGTACATGGTATTCTTGCCTCCCATTTGGGAAACCCAGAACGAGTTCCTGACACCTAGCCTTGGCCAGGTCCAGCCCTGGCTATTACAGACATTTGAGGAGTGAACTAGGGAATGGAAGATCAATCTCTCTCTGTCTCTTTCTCTATCTGCCTTTCAATAAATAAAAATTAATTTTTTAAAGATTTATTTACTTGAAAGAGTTACAGAGAGAGGTAGAGACCGAGAGAGAGGTCTTCCATCCACTTGTTCACTCCCCAGATGACCGCAACGGCCAGAACTGCGCTGATCCGAAGCCAGGAGCCAGGAGCTTCTTCCATGTCTCCCACATGGGTGCACGGGCCCAAGGACCTAGGCCATCTTCTACTGCTATCCCAGGCTATAAGCAGAGAGCTGGATCAGAAGAGGAGCAGCCAGGACTAGAACTGGTACCCATATGGGATGCTGGCGCTTCAGGTCAGGGCTTTAACCTGCTGCACCACAGCACCGGCCCCATAAAAATTAATTTTTTAAAAAATATTAAAAATAATTAACAAAACTTTAAACATCAAATGAAAAGGAAAAGTAGGTGGAAAAGGAAAGAAGAAAATTGGCAAATATTTAGTACTACTATATACCAGACACTGTGAATTTCATTTAATAGTGGGTCATTAATATTGCTTGAATTTAAGAAAATAATTTTACACCCCAATTTTTCTAACATTGGTCCTAAGAGGCTAGGTAACATATAAAGAGAGTAAACTTACTTGTTGATTTTCCACTATTTGCACCATTTTAATGGGATTTTTCTATTAATCTTTGACAAGCCATGAAATTTTATATTTTCACCATGACCAACCCATGAAATTTACCAACTCTGTCCATGATTCATACCAGGCCATAGTTATCAAGTCTGCCATGCATTTTAGCTAAACAACCATTGAAACTTCTCCCTTTGGACAGAATAAAAAAAAATCTGCCTATAATTAAAGCAGGAATTGTCAAAGACAAGCAGTTAAAGTTTACAGCCCTGTTTGACAGTTGCAAAGATAAGCCAGCAAAAAGCCTGAGATGTTGTGTTTACCTGCACTTCCCATACATTTGAACAATAGTAGGATATCTCTTAGCATCATAAAATCAATTTCAGATTAGGTAATGAAATATGCACCAGCCTTTTCCAAGAACCTTTGACAAATCACACACAATCCTAAATCTTCATAAATCACGATTAAAGACAAGTATATCATCACCAACACATACATCTTCCCAAGCCTGACCCAGAGACTAATGAGAAAAGGCCTAGACTATCTCATCTGATTAATTAATTCAAAATGTCTGCTGTTATTCAAATGTGAGGCTGGTATTATTTGAATAACACTTGACAGGAGTGCCTGAAGATATCATTTCTGATTTGTGAAGCTGCTGCTGAATAACTGATGATAGTTTATGAAAATGTTCCAACGAAGCCGCTTTTCTTGGCACAACTGTGAAAGATTAGCCAAAGAAGCGGGTCCTTTCTCGTCAGTAGTTGATGTTGCTAATGTTGTCAGATAGTCCCAAAATACTTTTTTCCCCTAAATATTGCCACAATAGCAGCTTTTCCACCTTCCAAGTTGGATCTGCCTGAACACAAATTGCATCACAGGAGCCCTCTCTCTTTTCCTGAAGATTTAAATAGCACCAATGCAGGATTCACTCAGTACCTCTACAGCATTTTCTATTTCTTTTCTTAAAAACTTTGACAGTGCTGGACAAACAGCCTGAGTTTGGAGGTCACTGCTTCTGTTCTGAATAGTATTCCTTCCTTCAATAATGTCAGAAGGAATGTCATAAAATATACTAATGTAACTAAGAAATCTTTTTCATTGAAAAGTAAAAATAATTACTTTTTAAGGCCTAAATACTAGGGGAGAATTTGGCACAGCTGTTAAGATAATTCTTGGTATTCCCACATCCCATAATGGAGTGCCTGGATTCGAGCCCCAGCCCTGCTTCGGATTCCAGTTTCTCACTGATGCACAGCACTGGCATCCCTGACACTCACACAAGAGACCCCAAGTGAGTTCCCAGCTTTGTTCTGGCCCAGTTCCAGCTGTTGTGGGAATTTGGGGAGGAAACCAGCAGATGGGCAATCTCCATCTGTCCTCTCTCTCTCTCCACCTTTAAAATTAATTAAATAAATTTTTAAAAGACAAAAAGAAAAAGTCAGAGCCAGCATTTGGTGCCGTGGTTTAGTCACCACTTGGGACACCCACATCTCATGTTGGAGCGCCTGGTTCCAGTCCAAGCTACGCCCCCATCCCAGTTTCTTGCTAATGCATACACATGGGGGCAGCACCTGATGGCTCAATTACTTGGGTCCCTGCCACCTACTTGAGAGACTCAGATTGACTTCTAGGTTTCTGGCTTTAGCCTGGCTCACCTCCGGCTGTTGTAGATATTTAGGGAGTGAATGAGTGGATCAAAGATCTGACTGTTTTTCTTTCTTTCTGTCTTTCAAATAATAAAAATAATTTTTAAAAAATTTAAGCCTAAATAATGTTTCCCCTGCAAAAAATCAGTAACAGCTCTCTGGTCAAAATGTAATTAATTGAGTAAGTGGACCTCCAAATCAACATTATTTATGTTTTGAGCCACTTTTTACTTGGGATTTTTTTTTAATTGTTCACACTACACATGGCAATATCAGGATATATCACCAGCAGATTCTCCAACCTACAGTTCTTAGTGCTGTTTCTAAACTCAAAGTTTCCTTCTCTGCTATTCCAGCAAAGAGCATTCAAAGACCAACTTCTTTTGGTTTTTTTTGTTTGTTTGTTTGTTTGTTTGTTTTGACAGGCAGAGTGGACAGTGAGAGAGAGAGACAGAGAGAAAGGTCTTCCGTTGCCGTTGGTTCACCCTTCAACGGCTGCCACGGCCGGCACGCTGTGGCGGGTGCACTGCACTGATTCGAAGGCAGGAGCCAGGTGCTTCTCCTGGTCTCCCATGGGGTGCAGGGCCCAAGCACTTGGGCCATCCTCCACTGCACTCCCGGGCCACAGCAGAAAGCTGGCCTGGAAGAGGGGCAACTGGGACAGAATCCGGTGCCCCGACCGGGACTAGAACCCGGTGTGCCGGTGCCGCAAGGCGGAGGATTAGCCTGTTGAGCCAGGGCGACGTCCCCCCCATTTCCTTTCTATACTCATACATTCCATTTTTTATTTATTTATTTATTTATTTATTTTTGACAGGCAGAGTGGACAGTGAGAGAGAGAGACAGAGAAAAAAGTCTTCCTTTGCCATTGGTTCACCCTCCAATGGCCACCTCGGCAGGCGTGCTGTGGCCAGCGCACCGCGCTGATCCGAATCCAGGAGCCAGGTGCTTCTCCTGGTCTCCCATGCGGGTGCAGGACCCAAGCACTTGGGCCATCCTTCACTGCACTCCTGGGCCACAGCAGAGAGTTGGCCTGGAAGAGGGGCAACTGGGACAGACTCTGGCACCCCGACCGGGACTAGAACCCGGTGTGCTGGCGCCGCATGGTGGAGGATTAGCCTGTTGAGCCAGGGCGCTGCCCCCCTCCCCATTTCCTTTCTATACTCATACATTCCATTTTTTAACACTGCACAAACAACATTAAAGTTTAACCTATCTGATGACAATAAGCATATATTGCACCAATCAGTTCAGGTTAAAGAACAAATTTAAATAAATGGTTAACGGCTGCTTAGTAATCATTTCACTTGGTTAAAAAAAAAAAAAAAAGGTCAAATCACAGCTTAAAGCTGAATGAGACCTCAGAAATCTCCTGGTCCATCCCTCATCTTATAAAAGACTCTGATTGCCCAGGACTGCCCACCCCACCCCCCAGGAAGGTTATGCTATGAAAAATCATGACAGTAAGTGTGCATCTGTTTATTTGTCCTTTTTTTTTAATATGTAGAGCCAAGACTGATCACAGAATCCACTTTCTAAGGGCAAAAGCTTTTTGAAGATTTTTTTTTTTTATTGAAGATTATTCAGCAGTACTTGTGAGGTGTTTAACAAATACTCCCAAAGGACCACAATAGTGCCTTGAGAATATATTCTACTAAAAACTAAAATACTAAAAACCTGTTTATTTTCAGGTAATCTTTTCATACAGATAGTCTGAGAAGATAATGGTGTCAAAGCATATTATGTATTTTACTTTACATAGACTTGGTAGTTCTCAAAAGTGGTCTGTGGCCCCTTTGCAGTCCCTGAGACCCTATCAAAAGTCTACAAAGTCAAAATTACTTTTAAAATATGAAGATATTGGCCTTTTTCACTGTGTTGACATTTACACTGATGGTGCACAAAGCAAAGGTCAATAAAATTGCTAGCGCCTCAGAACGAGCAAGGTAGTGGCACCACACGCTACTAGCCCTCAACGTATTCTTAACCACCAGGCACTGCAGTGAAGAAAGAGAGGCAGTTTCATCCAAGAATTCCTTGCTAAACAGTAAAAATTATCCAATTACATCTCGAGTACTTCTGTGTGACAAAATAGGAATTATGCACTAGGCGCTTCTGCTGAATACCAAACATGAGGGAACACCACCGCACAACTGGGAACTTGGAGCTGCTTGAAAGAATGATTGACAAAGCGCGATTTATTTAGCTTAAATACTTTGGCAGTCATTTTATCAAAAATGGACCAACTAAACCTTCTACATCAGGAAAACAACGGATGATTTTGGTACCAATGATAAAATTCAAGCTTCCAAGCAAAAATCAGAATTTTGAAAAACTGTAGCCACCAGCTTGAGTTTGACAGCTTCCCAGTACTTAAAAACTTTTCTGATAAGTTTGGTAGTAACACTGACACTGTAATCTTTGATACAGTGTAAAGAAATACATTAACATTTGAAAGATAGGTGTAATCAGTGAACCAATATTTTCCAACAGACCTTCACATGTGACAAAATCATGCATGTATAGAAAAAGCCATTCAAAAAGCAAAATAAAAAATTTTAGTGAAATGAAAGTTTATTTTATGACTTCAGTGTCTACACTTCAAAATAACTGTTAAGAAAATACCACTTGTCAAGGTTTAGTGTACTATCAAAAAAGAACATCCACAATGATCTCAAAAAGCTATTAAAATATTCTTTGCTTCTCCAGTTTTATATCCGTGTAAGGCCTGATATTTCTTCATACACATCAACCACATGACAACAGATTGAATGCAAAAGCTGATATGAGAATTCAGCTGTCTTGTAAAAAGCCTAAACATTCAAGAGATTTGCAAAACTATAAAACAATGCCTTTCTTCTCACGATTTTGCTTTGCTTTTATTTTGGAAAATGCTGCTTAGAATAATAAGTAACAAGCTGATGACAACTGTAATAATGCTATTTATGCTAATAGGTTTATTATGATTTTAAGTTAATTTCATAAATATTTAAGATTTGCTTCATTTCTAATATTAAATATAGATACTAAATCCACATAAACAAAAAATCAAAAAAATTTTTAAAGATTTTATTTATTTATTTCAGAGGTAGAGTTACAGAGAGAGGGAGAGACACAGCGAAATGCCTTCCATCTACTAGTTCACTCCCCAGATGGCCACAATGACCAGAACTGTGCTGCTCCAAAGCCATGAGCCAGGAGCTTCTTCAAGGGTACAGGGGCCCAAGCACCTGGGCCATCCTTCACTGCTTCCCCAGGCCACAGCAGAGAGCTGGATTGGAAGAAGAGCAGCTGGGACTTGAACTGGAACGCATATGGGATTTCGGCACCAAAGGTGTAGGCTTAGCCCACTACACCACAGCGCCCAGACCCAGAAATTCTTTTAAGAGCATAAAGGTGACACAGGCATTTGGCCTAGCAGTTAAGACACCACTGGGACACCCGCATCCCATACTGAAGTGGCTGGTTCAAGTGCTAGTTCTGCTCTCAATTCCAGCTCCCTACTAATGCATACCCTGGGAGGTAGCCGGTGGTGACTCAAGAACTTGAGTCTCTTTCGCCTGTGTGAGAGATTCAACTTGAGCTCCTGGCTCATGGCTTCAGCCTGACCTAGCCCTGCTTACTGGGGGCATTTTGGGAGTGAATCTGGAGACGAGAGCTCACTCTGTGTCCGTCTACCTCTTTCTCTTTCAAATAAACAAAATTTAAAGACAAAATTTCTTTTGTGAAGAAATCACTAGTGCTCTGAGTATTTTTAGACAATTCATTAGAAAGTAAATCCATTAAGGGCCAGGATTATGGAACAGTGGGTAGACTGTCACTTGCCATACTGAATGCCAGTTTATGTCTCCGCTGCTCCACTTTCAAGTCAGCTTCCTGCTAATGGAATGAATGACCAAAACACTTGGGCCCTGGGGTCAGCACTGTGGCATAGTGGGTAAAGCCACGGCCTACAGTGCCAGCATTCCATATGGACACCAGTTCGAGTTCCGGCTGCGCCACTTCCTATCCACTTCCTATCCGTAGCTCTCTGCTACGGTGTGGGAAAGCAGCAGAAGATGGCCCAAGTTCTTGGGCCCCTGTACTTGTGTGGGAGACCTGAAAGAAGCTCCTGGCTCCTGGCTTCAGATCAGCACAGCTCCAGCCGTTGCAGCCAACTGGGGAGTGAACCAGCGGATGGAAGATCTTCTCTCTGCCTCTCCTTCTCCTATGTAACTCTGACTTTCAAATAAAGAAATCTTAAAAAAAAAAAAAAAAAAAAACCACACTTGCGCCCCTGCCATCCATGTGAGAAGACCAGGACGGAATTCCTAGTTTCTTGTTTTGGCCTGAACCAGATCTGGCTGTTACAGCTATTTCAGAAGTGAGTCAGGGAGGAGGAATCTCTCCCTTCGTTTCTCTTTCTCTTTTTCTCTCTCTCTCTCTCTGACACTCTTCCTTTCAAAGAAACAAATAAATCTTTTAAAATAAAAAAGTAAGATAAAAGAAGAAAAATCCAGCAGGCCTTGAAGAACACTGCATTGCGGTTACATAACTGGAACATTAAAATATGGTTGAAAGAAAATAGGGTGCACACTGTGGCCCAGCAGGTAAAGTGCTATTAGGTACACCTGCATCCCATATCAGAGTGCTTGCGATGGAGTTCTGCCTGCGCTTCCAGTCAGCTTCCTGCTAACGTGTCTGGGAGGCAGCAAGTCATAGCTCAAAATGTTAAAGTAACATGAGATCCTGCCACCCAAATGGGAGACCCAGATCGAGTTCCCAGCTCCTGGGTTCAGGCTGGCCTAGCCCCTGCTGTTGTAGGCTCTTAGGGAATATAGCAGATAGGAACTCTCTATCTCTTTCACTGTCACACTCTCTGCTTTTAGAATAAATTTTTTAAAAAATTTTTAAAGAGGCCGGCGCCACAGCTCACTAGGCTAATCTTCGGCCTGCAGTGCCGGCACACCAGGTTCTAGTCCCGGTCGCCCCTCTTCCAGGCCAGCTCTCTGCTGTGGCCAGGGAGTGCAGTGGAGGATGGCCCAAGTGCTTGGGCCCTGCACCCCATGGGAGACCAGGAGAAGCACCTGGCTCCTGGCTTCGGACCAGCGTGGTGCACCAGCCGCAGTGCACCAGCCGCAGTGCGCCGGCCACGGTGGCCATTGGAGGGTGAACCAATGGTAAAGACCTTTCTGTCTCTCTCTCACTGTCCACTCTGCCTGTCAAAAAAAAATTTTTTTTAAAGAAAAAAGAAATCACTGGTGCTGTTTATAGGCTTCATTAGAATATAAACCCATTAGGCTTCCAGGAAGAGTGGACTGCAGTCACATATTGGAACAATGTATGTTTTCTAAAAAATGGGGTGCACACTGAGGCCAGCACTGTGGCATAGTGGGTAAGGCCACCACCTTGGGACACCAACATCCATATGGGTGCCAGTTTGTGTCCCAGCTGCTCCACTTCCTATCCAGCTTCCTGCTAATGGCCTGGGGAAGCAACAGATGGCCCAAGAGTTTAGGACCCTGCCATCCACGTGGGAAAACTGGATGAGGCTCCTGGCTTTTGGCTTGGGCCTGGCCCAAACCTGGGCTTTGCAGCCACCTGGGAAGTGAACCAGTGGATGGAAGATCTATCTCTGTGTGTAACTCCACCTTTCAAGTAAATAAATAAATCTTAAAAAAAAAAAAAACAGCTGAGGTGCATGTTCTGGAAGATCCCCACCACTTGGGATATCCGCATCCCGTCTCCAAGGGCCTGGGACTGAGAGCCGCCAAAGCTTCCTATCCAGTTTCCTGCTAATGTGCCTGGAAGGCAGCTGGTGATGGCTCAAGCACTTGGGTCCCCCCCATGCACACTGGTGTTCTGGATGGAGTTCTTGGCTCCTAACTTTGGCTTTCTCAAGCTATGACTGTTTGGGACATTTGGAGAATTAACCAGCAGGGGAAAGGTATCTCTTTCTCTTTTATCTCTTGCTCTTTCAAATAAAAAATAAATAAATAAACTTAAGAAAAAGTTTACCTTTACAAAGCTGCTGTTACCCTGAGGTCTATGGTCACCATAAGAAATCTATAAATGACTTTCAAGATGTCTGCAACTCCTTGAAATTATCTTCATACTTTTATGAGTAGGTGCATTTTTCTAGAAGTAGACAAAGGGCCTTCTGCTTTCATCACATTCACATAGGAAACTAAAGCAAAAAAGAAGAACAAAGACTCCCTACTCTTCAGTTTTCTGGAGTACCACAGTGTAGACACTTATGAGTGATGGCATGAATAAACTTATGGACTACTATATGGAAGAAAATACAGACATCTGAATTACATGACTTTTTAAAAAGGGCAAAATAAAAATAAGATACTGGCCAGACAAATATAAGTGAGTTTTCCATATCTTAATTATTTTTATGAAGCAAAATACTGAGAAATTGGTTTAATCCTAATGATTGAGGATTAGACATACACCCCAGTAACAGAGCTGTAGTCAGACTCAATACGTAGCATCACCAAATTCACTACTCATGAGAACTGGCCATTTAGTGCTGCAACTAAGAAACATCCATGATTAAAATTACTTCCAGTGCCTTCCCACTACAAATATTTAGAGTTTGGGTTTTCATCTCTTTTGAATTGCTCTCAGGGTTACAGTCAACAAAGCAAGGAAATTCACAGTATGATTCGCCAGGTCTTTCTGCCTGATTGGCAACCGATTAGTGGCTAAGTTCAAAATAGGAAGTAAACAGCTCAAAATTGATCGTAGTGCAGATAAGTTCTAGAATTAAAATTACAATTCAAAAGGACAAAACCCCATAGCAATCAAGTACAAGATCTCACTATATTCTATCTTCTTGATCATGCTAAATTTAAAATTAGCATTCATTTCAATTAACTCATAATCATAGTACTTTGTGATCTAACTAATCTTAGGTTAATCTTTGGACTAGTCAAATACACGTGACCAATCTGTCATCTCTGAAGATAATTACTGAATTTATCATTAACTTAAAACAGGGATCTCTGCACCTTATAGATAGAAAATTCAGCCTTGAAACTGTACAGTCAAAAATGAATATAAATCAATCATTATGACAGATGAACTTATTTGAGAGTCAAAATGAACAAAATATTCTGTGTCAGCAAAATGTCTCTTGTCAAAATCTACTCTTTAAAATTTCACTATAATGTACTAAAACAAATGTCCTTCCCAATTCTACAGAGTAAGAAGGCTTAAATCATCATAATTTAATACTATTTGGAAACTCACAATATCTCCTAGCTATTAGTTTATTATCATATTTAGTTTTAAGGCAGAAACTTTAAAGATGAACATTCAACTGTATTCATGTTGCTAGGAGTTTTCAACATTTTTTTCTCAATTTAGAATATTATTATTAGTGACAGCAATGGGAGCAGTAATATATCAATTACTTTTATGAATGATTTATACATAAATTACTTCAGATCCTGATAAGCAGCTTTAGCAGTTTTCTTATGCTGTATATAGTTGCTATAGTTAATAAATTTGTAAGGACTAAAAGAATATAACATCTGACAATATATTCAGCTGATATGTATCAGATAAAGAAGAAAGCATTTCCTTATTTATTTAAATTATTAAATAAGTTACTGAGTACATTCTGTGTTAAAAAATAGATAGCTAGATAGATAATCCATAGAAAGATAAACATTAGACAGAACCCTTGCCCTATAGGAGCTTACAGTCCCCTAGAGAAAAGAAACAGAAAAAAAAAAAAAAGGCCTTCCATTCCTAAATGAATCTTTGTAGCACATTACTATTAACTTAGGCCAATTTTATCTGATGGTGAACTTCAATGACTCAAAAAAAAAAATCAAGATTTGCAAATTCTTAGAATAAGCCCCTCTATAGTAGAGATAAATAAAAATCTCCATCATTCTCTCAATTCAATCATAATATTCCTTCCTTCATCTTATAACACACTCTTCTGTTTCTCATAGGTTTTTTTTTTTTTAATTTATTTTTTTATTTGAAATTCAGAGTTACAGAGAAAGAATGAGAGGCAGAAGGGGGGGGAGGAGAGGCCTCCATCCGCTGGTTCACTCCCCAGTTGGCCACAATGGCCAGAGCTGCGCCAATCTGAAGCCAGGAGCCAGGAGCTTCTTCCAGGTCTCCCTTGCAGGTGCAGGAGCCCAAGGACTTGGCCATCTTCCACTGCTTTCCCAGGCCATAGCAGAGAGCTGGATCAGAACTGGAGCAGCCAGGACTTGAACCAGTGCCCTTATAGGATGCCAGCACTGCAGGTTACGGCTTTACCCGCTACACCACAGCACCGGCCCCTCTCATAGGTTGTTACTGCAGTAGTCAATGCTAGATCTGTGACTCCATTCATCCCACATGTTACTTCAAGGTTTAACAATGAACAGGGTAAAGAATTTCAGCTAGTTTAAGATACCCATATCCACTGCCTGGATTTAATTCCCGGCTCCAGCTCCTGACTCCAGCTTTCAGCTAATGAAGACCTTGCGAGGCAGCAGTGATGGTTCAAGTAGTAGTCCTGGATTGCATTCCCAGCTCCTTGTTCGGCCCCAGCCCTGACCAAGCCCCTGCCACTTCAGGCATTTTTTTTTTTTAAGTATTTTATTTATTTATTTGTTTCAAAGGCAGAGTTACATAGAGCGAGAGTGGCAGAGGCAGATGTCTTCCATTCGATGGGCCAATCCCCAAATGGCCACAATGATGAGGGCTGAGCCAAGGAGCTTCATCCAGGTCTCACAAGTGAGCACAGGGGCCCAAGCACTTGAGCCATCTTCCATTGCTTTTCCGGGCGCATTAGCAGGGAAAAGCTGGATCAGAAGTGGTGCAGCCACGACTCAAACTGGCACCCATATGGGATGCCCTGGCTGCTGGCAGTGGTTTAAGCCACTACAACACAGCACCAACCCACTTCATGCATCTGAAAAGTTAGCCAGAGGAAGAGTTGTCTGTGTGTGTGTGTGTGTGTGTATGTGTGTTTATGCGTGTGTGTCTCTTGCTCTGTCCCTCTACCTTTCAAACAAAACAAAAAAGAACAAATCAAAAAAGTAGGAATAATTGGGAATGGCAGCACAAGACCCAAATTTTGAAGCGGAAAACATTTTTCAGGTACCTATTTCATAGAATATGCCTATAAAAGGCTTGTAATCTAAATAACACACTAAAAATATTCTTAAATGCAAGAAAAAAAATTGGTAGGGTGGGCATTTGGCCTAGCACTCAGAATACCCATGGCTACACACAGAGTAAATGCCTGGGTGTAACTCCCAGCTCGGCTCCTGGCTCCAGCTTCTCAATGATCCAGCTCCTGGGAGGCAGTAATGACAGTTCCCATCACCCAAGTCAGTTCCCTGCTCCTCTCCTGCCTTCGATCTGGTCCAGTCCTGGCTACTGCAGGAACTGAGGAGTGAAGCTACAATAAGAATGCTTTCTCTCTCCACCTCTCTCTCTCTCTCTACCTCTCAAACAAGGAAATAATTTTTTTTGATTGGCATTATTTGTACCCATTTCCCTTCAACTACTTTCCTGCCTTCAATGTACAAGCTCAGGCAACCAGTGATCAGATCATCAGATAGCAAGAACAGTGTAGTTCTCAATTTTTACAAAACTTATGTCTTTAAAATACAAATACAGACAATTTTAAATGATGCTATTTATGAGAACCTGTGACCAGGGTCAAAGTCTATACATAATCTGTTTCTGGAACCTCCATAAAAACAAAGCAAAAGGTAACTACAGGATTATCCAATTAGAAATAAGGCTACTTTATGTTTTTTTTTATGGATTCGATTTCTTATATGGTTAAAAACTGCAGCTTTCACAATATCTGTCCACGATCCCGTGTCTAAGAAACTAGACAGAGATAATAGAATTTCTGAAGATATTATCAGTGCAAAGAGAATAGTGACTTTTCTGCATTTCTCTTTGAACTATAAATATATCCTAATATATTGAATTCTAAAAATTAAATATGAAAACAGGCTTAAGTCTACCATAACAATCCCAGAAAAACAAACCTCTGCAAACAATCAGCTAAGGCACCTCTAAGCAGGATCTAAAACTCTAAGACCCTGTACTTACTTCCAAGAAACATTTCAGATGTTAAAAACAAAAGCTTTGGCCAGGAAAAGTGCAATGCATTTCCAACAAAAATTTGGAACTTTTTGCAAAACAATATTTTTCTTATAGATGTAGTTCCCCCCAAAAGGCAATAAACTCTTTATTCTTGCTTTGTGCCTTAAGACATAATCTGCTTTTATCCTTTAGCAAAATATGAACCAGCTACGAGGCTGACAATGCCAAGAACCATGACAAAATGGATTATTAATGAGAAACTGAACTCCAGAACTCTATTAATTTATGTCTTCCTGTCGGATCCAAAAGATATATCAGCCTTCTCACTCAAAAGAAAAAAATGCCAACACTGTACTTTGTTTTAAAGTTCTCCACAGATGAAGAATTCATTATCCAAAGTACAGTTCTGTTATTTCAGGCTTTCTTGTAGAATAAAGAATCTTTATCAAATGGCTAAGAAAGCTGCTGACAAGCGCAAGTAGCTTGCAAAATATATTTACGTCAAACATTCACGGAGAAAAACCGGGGGAGGGGCGGAGAAAAGGTGAGGGCCCCTGCCTGGTTCCTGTCCCACCCTATCCTCAACTCTCCAGAAAACTAAGCCCTTCTGATTCCAGTATCAAATGGTAAGCAGCATTAATACCACTGCATGCTTGTGGGCTTTTTTAATTCCTAATTACACTAATTATTCTGACATGAGGGGGAATGATCTAACAAGTAAAGAGAAGAATGTGTGATTTCTTTATGCATAAACAATAATATTTAAGTGACATAAAATATCCTTTTAAGCTTTCATAATAAAATCTACTTCATCTATGCTTATCATAATATTTATGAAATAAAAAAACCAGAGAGGAAAAATTGCTATAATGTACTCTGTGTGACCTCTGCTTTCTACAGAGAATGAAAACAGCCTTTTGCTTTTCAATCCCCATCAAAGTAGAGTAAAAGGAGGGACAGCGTTCCCGTGCTCACTGCCATTAATCATTGCTTTCTTCAAGCAAGTGCGTATTAATTTCTGTCATCCCAAACATCATCGAGTATTGTTACAGCACCGTTCACTCCTCATTCACCACCAGTTGTTACCAGTTTCCCTACACTGAGCAGAGACAGGGTGAATCGTGTGGATTTCAGTGTTAGAGGCCTTTATCCCTGGGGTGCTGACACCAATTAAGCCATTTCAAGAAGAAATGAGAACAGGCCCAACCCTTCCATGTAACAAGAGCTTGCACCTAGCTTTGGCAGGTTGCCATTTTCTCTGGCTTCACACTACAGAAATACTCTTCTCCAC
>OX463243.1:91087673-91192673 GCA_949820135.1 Sylvilagus floridanus | reverse complement strand
TGAACTGGTTTAGTGTTGGAAAGTATCGCTTTATTAGCCTAATTACACTGATTGAAAAATTTCCTTTAAAGTAACACGAAATGTTAGAAACTTAGATAAATCAAAATTAGTCCATGTAATCGACAGAACAGAAGCAACGTTTAGGGGGTCCATCATTTTATTCTCAGGCATTTGGCTTCTCTACTTGATCACAGTCAAAAGGTCAATAACCAAGAAGTCTCTCAGTTCCATCTTCAATGCTACATCACAGCTCTAACAAGTGGTGAACAAGAGGAAACCCAGGCAAGTCAAACACCCGTGCTCCACACATAGTTCAAAGAATTTCCTTCATTTTTTTTCTTCTTCACTGATTCCAGCAAAGAAATATGACGAGAAAAACTGGAGGGTTCTCACTTATTTGAATAACAAGTGAAAGTCTAAAAATATCTTCACTGTATGTTATTACCAACTGTATCACTGGATTTTATAGTGACAGCCCTGTGCTATAATTTCTGAGAAAACCTCTACATAAAGCTCCATAAACCCAACCATTCCTGTAATGTATCGCCTTATCTAGCACACAATCATTTCAAACACAACTTTTCATGTTAGTATAATTTGTTCAAAAATGGTAATAAATACATCCATGATGCCAGAAAAATCATTGCACAATCTATTGTAACTTGCTCTTACCCACACTGACAGTTAATCCTAGAACCAAGATCCAATGTAAAAGAAAAATAAAGTATGTCAATATTACTTGGCTTAATTAAAGATATTCATTATACACGTACCTTTTAATGGATCAACACTCCCAATCAACATTATAAATAATCGGGACCAACTGCAGAGTAATGTCTGTGAACAATTATCACAAAACTAAAACATGGATGGCTGTCAGTTGGTGGCAGAGTTCTTGCTTTCATAATAAATATAAAATCAATTTCCTGCTCTAGTTCCTATTCCAAGTTGAAAATGATATATCTGACTATGAATTCCAACTACCTTCATCCGCAGTTTGTTTTTTTTTTTTCCTTTTGGAAGGTAGGGGGAGAAAAGCAAAGAAAAACGAAACTTACGAGACCACCTAAGTCAATTCTTCATTTGAGGGCACTTGGATAGTAAAGATATGATGCACATATAAGCTTGCCATATCACTCGCATATGTATTTTTTAATATAGTTACTCTCCACATCAAATGCCATTCAAGTATTTCCTAGGTCCTTGCCAATAATTCTCCTGTAAAGTCTTATTTGCAAGGTTTAGTACACTAAAAAGCCTATAGAAACCTTTGGTTTAAATAATAATACTATGCAGTTCTGAAAACCTTTTGTTACCATTTCAATCAAAAATAACTTCACATCTTTTAAATGAAATTTTGCAAGTAATCAGAGACTAATGAGGATTTACGGATTTAACTAGTTCAGGGAATCAGAGAAGGGAATGAGAAATATAAGTAACCAAGTCTTTCATTTAGAAAAGCAGCTAATGTGTAGGTTCATGAGGTCCTCTTCACAGAAAAATATAATCAGGAATTTTGCCTCAGGAGGGACTCTCATCCTCCTCTGTGTGCACATTCCTAACTCCCATTAACATTAACGGCCACCACACAAGCACACCAAGGAGATGCCAGCCTCAGGAGTGTGCAAACATGGCAGCTGTGGGGACTAAATAATCCATATGGCTCTGAAGAGAAGCTATGGTTTATTGGATCTAGAGTCACAGCTACAGCAGCGGAATTCAGATGCTAGAGGTAAGCCCAGTATAGATTCCTTACCCAAATCCTCTCCCATAGTACACCATACAAGTGACTGTAGGTAGGCTAGTATTTTTCAAACCTGACTCTATCAACAGTTTATGCAGAAATTCATGTTTCAGGAAACCCTACTCTTTTCATAAGCCCAGATAAGCTGTCCTCCCCCTCTTCTCCCACAACAATCCCAGTGTTTATTCATGCATTTCCCCCACAAAATACAGAAAATCACAAACCACCTTTATGAACTTTTATAGGGTAGTAAGTTAAAAATGTTATATAAAGGTTATAGATTTATAACCTTTTTAGGCCTGGCTCAAACCATAAAAGTCAGCAAAATCAGAATCAAGTTTGAAACTCTGAAGGCAATATGAAAATTTAATACACTAATCTTACATATCAGGTCTATGCTAACATATAAATTCCATAAACTATATAAAAGACAGGCTTTAACCACTAATTCTAATTGTTCCAACTTTTATGGATTCAAGTCACAATCTTAATGCTCATTTAATACAGTTTCCTGAAGTCCAGTTCAATAACTTTCTCCTTCATTCCCTAGTGAAGAAAATATCTTTGTGAAACTTATTTCACTGATGACATTGGCACACAAGTCCACACATACAAGTTTATACTTCAGAAAACAGGTAACAGTTCACTAGCCATGCTGATGAAACTATGTTTTAGGCAAAAAAGACTGGTTGACACAAAATTCATAGTGTACTTCTAGACACAGAGTACAATGAAAACTTTATATCAACATCTCCAAGGAGGTCAATTAATATTCAGAAAAACTCTGTAACATGTTTCAATAATCATAAGAGGAAAAAAGAATTCAGGAACATTCTAGAAACTTCTCTAGACCTTTCAATCAATTTTATTTATATGCAAAACCAAGAGAAACTAAAAAAAAAAAAAAAAGGAAAAAAAAAAAAAACAAAGCTCCTCCTGATGCTAAAGCTCTCAATTTACTGACAGGCAAATGGCTTCATGCTGCCACTTAATCTCATTTCTTGCATAATGCCCTCTAATTAGCATATCAAAGTGAATTAATACTTCTAGGGCATTAGCAATGGGGAAATCTGCTCCAGGCTCACAATAGCAGTTAAGAGAGAGCCAAGAAATCCTCAAAAACACCACAAACCACTTTGCATTGCAAAACTGTTCAATTTATTTATCCTCTCTCTCTAAACACTTTTACCGCACACTGTTTTACTACTGTTCACCAAACAAAATGATAATTGCCAAAGTTACCAGCATCTGTAATGCCTGTTTAGAATCTTAATTTAGATTATGTTGCAGATAATTTCTATATGCAGCCATTTGTTCTATTATAAATGTTAATATAGAGACAGTGGAAACGTTGACATTCTCAATTAGTTAATTTGAATTTGAAATAAAATTTTATGGGATTTTAAAATTTATGAATTTTTTAATGTAAAAAGCCACCTGCTGGACTCTGATGTCTAAGAAATATGCTTTGGAAAACTGATGTTACCACATAAAACAAAACAAAACAAAACAAAAATCATTTTGCCATAACATATGTTGAATCTCCCAAATAATGATTTAAACATTGTGAAGAACCATCAGTATTAAAAGGATTACATTGTATACCAATGCCTCATTAGTATGAACACATAAAAAAGGTTACTCTTCAAAACAACTTAACACTTTTAGTGCACTTAAATGGAAAGAAAATCAAGAAATACAACACTTTCAACAATTATTTTTATCTGTAATTACTTTTTATTGTTTTTAGTACAAATCAGCCACTATGATGCAGTCCCCAAAAAAATGCTGTACCAATTTGACACATTCTATCACCCCAATTTCTTTACTAGATACACTCAAATTTAGTGCCAAAGCAAACTAGCTACCAGTAAAAACTACATATTATATTCATGGACTATGTCTATGGAAAAAATAATAACGAAGATATTCTGGCTATAATTCTGCCAACAATGAAGATAATTAGAATCAAGTATTGAAGATTAATGAAATTTATTTTCTAATATGTTCTGTGTCTAAAGGCATAAAAAGATGGTATGCTTTTTCAATGGCTTACTCAAGCATTACTTATTAATTTATTTGCTAAATATAATACTAACACCTAATCCTGATAGCAATTCGTTTGTCTAACTTCTATAACTTAGTAAAAAAAAATCTATAATAGCCAGGCCTAAAAAACTTTGACCAATTTATGCTACACAGTGATGTAAATTATTTACTCTCTTCATACTTACAGACTCAAATGGCCTCCTAAAGTAGAGCAAATGCTTGAAAAGGTCAACATGGGTTGGGGGGCGGGGACCTGCAAGCTTTGTTAGTCAGTTACCACCTAAATCATGCTGATCACACTGATAAATGGCTAAAACACAAGCCTGCTGAGAAAACAAATAAAACATTATTCTCATAGTGTCAATATTGAAATAATAAGTATCTAAAGATGTTCATGCATACATGAAAAGGAGGAAAATAGTCCAATTCTTTATTTCACTTGATGTGTCAGTGCTGATGTATTAAGTATTTTTCTGAATAGATATGTCAAGGTGTAAGTATAAAATAAAGTTATGACTGACTTAAGGTGTGGTTCAAGGAATGCAGCTTCAATTCTTACAGTCTCACTTCATGTACTATAATTACATCGAATACCATTCCACCATAACGTATCAAAATACAAATAAGCCAAATACGATATTAATTTAAATTTGCCTTGCAAATAGCCTCTCGCAAAATTTGTAGACTGAAATGTAAAAGTATAAACAAAATGAATGAGAAGGAAAAGCATCATAGGGTGAAAAGGGGACAGGTATATTTTATGAAAACTGGCAGACTAGTGAGCATTTGGGGGTAAACCAAAGTTTCCCTTGCCAATGCACAGTATACTTTTTAACTGAAATAATTTTATGTAAATTAATGCAATAATACAACATAGTAAAATCCCCAATAAAATACCAAAACTACACAAATATATAATAAAATGATGTTCACTAAAAACTGAGGCACAAAAGAATTCCTGCACAGATCAAGTTAGTATTGACAAGAAAGTTCAATATATTTTTATTGGGAAGAGACAAAACAAAGAACAGAGTTGGAAAACAACTCCACATTTTAAGATAACACCTAAACCAGATTAGCAATGAAAAATTCTTTCCAGTATTTCTACAAATATATTACACATATTATTTGGTAAGAATGGGCAAGAAACAAAATTAGAAAAATATCATCTTTTTTACAATCCCCTCCAAAATCTCCTACAAAAGTCCCAGTCAGCTCTACAAATCTGTAAAAACTAAAACATTGATAAAATATTCTTAAATTGCTCTAAGGAAAAAACATTGATAAAATAATTTATGACATTTCCGAGATATATGGACTTTGTATTTTTTCCTACTTAATCACTTAGTATTTCCAATGTAAACAAACTATAATATCTATCACAATTGATATGAATTTAAGACATTAAAGGTCCAATAAAATTTGCTTCAAAAAAATTTGGGGAGGGTAGGAGTTATAGCAAAAATAAGATTGGCCAATTGTTGCTAATTGTTGAAGGGAAGCAATGAGTTGATGGGGTGGGTATTTATGATTCTCTTCCTTCCGTATGCATCTATGTTCAAAGTTGCCCATGACAAAAAGTTTTTAAAAAATAGAAAATAAGCTCATTAAAACCATGTGTAGAACAAATGGTGATATTACATGGAAATATTGCTAAAGCAACTTAAAAATGTATAAATAACCGGGTCATATATAACAATTTTCAACTTTCTTGCTAAATTTTTACTTAATGGAAAATTCACTTGGTTTATATACATTGAGAATTACAGAATTACACAACACCAGACAAAAGAAAAACATAATAAATTTTTACAGGGAAGCCTTCAAAAGAGAAAATAGACCAGAAAAACAAGACTCCAGTGGGTCTCTAAATCTGTAGGGTCAGAATTAAACAGAGAGAGAGGGGTTGACTCACAGTACTGCCCTGTCCCTCCATGTCCCTAGTCACAAAGCAATAAAGATAAAAGGTTAATCTCACATCAAATACCAAAAACATATAAAAACTCAGTTGAAGCTACAGTCTTGATCTCGTCGTGATATCTAAAATTCTTATGACTCTTTCTAGGGGAGTTTCCCTTAAAAGTACAGCAATTTTAATAGTCATTTTCTTCTTATCCTTAAACATAAAAAATACTTCAACCAGCCCAACCAGCCAAGCAGGCCTTTCTCTTCCCCTGCGGACACCTCTTGCAGTACAGAAGTTCATTAAGTTTTATGATCTTCCCAAGTCAGTCCTGCTTATAAGCCTCACAAAGGCTACAAATCTGGCAAACCATCATGTATGCCATTAGACATTACTAGTAAATGAATGCTATTTAGGGTTTGTGGTGGCAATAAATCAGAGTTTGGTTGGCAGCTATCAACATGGAGTATTTTAACCTATCATTTAGAAAGGAAAAACTTGTGTTGATTTCTTTTAACACACAACGTTTTTTCACAATACTATGATTCCAGTTATATAGTAAAATATTGAATTTTCATCAAAAATAATTTTTTGTTGAACCAGAACCTTTTCCTTCATTTAAACACTCATAATTAAAGGCTTTGGAAAGAAGGCAGATCAGAGGGTTGGAATATTTCACAAAGGAAAACACCTCAACAATTAAGATGAAGGAATCCAAAAAGGAGGGCACACACCAGAAGAAGGAAGCAGAGGAGCAAACCTCCTGGCATCAAGGATATTTATTGAGAGATGGATGGTTAAATACGGTTGAAAAATCAGAAGAAAAATCTTTACATTTTAACGATTATCTCACTGGTCGGTTGCTTACTTAGTTTAACACGGACAAATATCTTGATTCTAAAGCCTGTAACTTTCCAATTGCTTTTGAACTGCATAAATATCACAATTCAGCAAGAAGACGTTTCTGCCCAAAAATAGTTGTATAAATTTTACAAAAGAAAATATTTTCAAGGGAAAGTAAGCCTCTTACAGTAAAAAGTATACTTTCCTTACCTCTGAACAAGAAAATAATATAATGGTGGTAGATTACTCATTTATCTCTCAGAAGGGAAAACACTTTCCATATTTGGTAGGGAGAAAAAAAGATGTTTTCCAAACTAAATCCCTCATGTGCATCAGAACTGGCAGTATTCACTGCCTGATCAGAAACCTCAAAATCTACTGGCGGATATTTACAAATACGTGGAATCTTACAAATGATTTTGTCCTATTTTAGAAGTAAAGCACAACCGAAATGACATTACCCACTGAAGTGACAGTTCCCCCACCCCACTGTGCCTCCACTAGTCAACCCCCCTACCCCTCCATTATGCAGAAAAGAGTCATCACACAATGTTCTGGTTTCCATTCACAAAGAACAGGGTAAACTTTCTCTATATTATAAAGAATGAATCTCTGGATACAATACTATCAGACTAAATTAAATTATTTACAGAAAAAAGCACTATACAACATACATATATGCTACAATGCCTGTTCTATAAGCTTATGGTGTCTCTGAAGGTTGACTACAGAAGCAGATGGGGAGGGGGCCCTCTGGAATTTGCTGCCCTGCTTTCTTTGCTCTGGGAACACTACCGTCTACACAGCTGTTTTACTTCAAATTGAGGACTCTGAATTAAGCGTCCCTGTATCATCGAAAACTGGCTTTGGAGGGTGAGATCGAGCTATGGGTAGTAGGGAGAAAGGAGAGGACAGACGGAGCTTCACCCCCATCAATCACTCAGTACTTAAATCCCATCCCTCTCCAGCTTAGAGAGGCTGGCAGGAAGATGCCTCTGCCCAGACAGCCGCCTTCACTCTTTGTCGGCTGCAGGCTTTTCACAAAAGAGATAACGGTGCAAACTTGGATCTGCTGGCCAAGGCACAAAAAGAGACTCCAATTTACAAGTTATCGCTGAAAGCCCCAGAAACAATTTTCAAAACACAAAAATTTCTTTTGTCAGCTACCTCTTGTTTCTTCAATGCCAATAGCCCTACCAAAGATCTCTCTGCCAGTAATCCCAGACTCTGAAAAGACTTGTTCCTTTCTGGTAACTCACCTCTGACATGTGGTTGACTATACTTTCCTTTCAGAATGCTGTAACTAAGTTCTGTGCAAATAAGCAACTAGAGGACTCACGCTTCCTAATTGAATTCTGCCTGCTGCTAAATGTCTAAACATGAAAAGCAATTTGCTGGGTTTGGTCTCAAGCTGGCTAGGCCAAAACTTAAAAAAGGGGGGGAAAATACAAACCATGAGACAGGGCTGAGATGGGAGGAGTATTAATCCCTTCTCCCTAGTAATATAATGCTGTATGAAGTTGTATCAATCTTCATATTCACAACACAGTCAATGCCCCTGTGCTTAGCTGTCAGCACAAACGGAAGTGGAGCTCTGGTAGCAAGAAAAAAGCCACAGGACATTAAACAACATCATCGGCTAGAATTACAGATCTTAGGTCTTTAAACTAAGAATCTTCAGGATTTAACACTGGATGTCTAATTTTACAGTCAGATAAAAATTATCTACCATTTTAAATCACAACACTTTCTAAAGAGAGCTAAAAATCAACACAGAATACAAGTCAGTAATGTAAAATGCCTGTGGTTTTCAAAATGTAAAATACATCTTTAAAAAACACATCCATACTATGTGAATGAAAAGCAAGAAAAGTACTCTTCATGTTTGCTGTTCATTACGGTTTGGCATATATATTTAATAGACAGCAATAACTCGCCATCTTTTCTTGATTACTTTTAAGATCAGAATAGTACTGCAGGGTGCAAAATCTGTTTAAAAGGCGGGCAACTGGCTTATCAGCCTAACAATTATATGCAGTGTACTATTAGTTGTACACTCAATTTAAATACCATCATATTTAACCTCTACCCTGGGATTTTTAACTTTTTCTTCTTTGCTTCAAATAAAAAAATCCACAACTTTAAAACACAATATATCCAACACACAACCCAAAAATATGTACACGTGTCTCAACAGTAAAGCTTGTTCAATGCACTTGTTAGCCATATACAGGGAAGAAAATGCCAGATACAAACTAAAACATCTAAATTAAACCTCTACTTCGATTTGAGCCTTATTGCCTCAAGATAAAAATATTTTAAAATCAAGAAAGTCTGACAAAAAAAAGTTATATTGAAATGAATTGCCAAAAATGTGTCTAACATGTACCTGTAGTTTTCATTGGAGCACTTCTGCAAAACCTGTCTTCTTTTATATGCCCTCTCTGGAACACTTCAAAATTGTGTAACCTACCATCTGTGGACCTCCTTCTACTTTATATATGAAGCACAGTCACGAGCGTAATGACTTCAGGACACGAAATTTAACAAAAGTAGTGACAGACGTAGTTCACCACGTACACCTCAACACATTACCCCTCCTCGATTCTTAAAAGTAGTCTTCCCACCTCAAACACTAACTCAGCCATGCTACCGAGGTCTATTCTAGGGCATCTAGTCTTCAGTTCCTGGAGCTGAAGCTTAAGGCTGTCTAAGTAAAACAAAGTTCGGGCGACGCTGCTCCCGGGGACTCGGGGACTCGGTCCCCGGCATCCAGTCTCCCGCTGCTCCTTTTAGAAACTGACACACAAACAAGGCGAAAGGAGAGGGGAGAGGGCGGCTGGCGCTCTGGGCCCCCTCCCGGCCTGCGGCCAGGGGCGGCCGCCTAGAGAAGGCGACCCAGCTTCGGCCTCACCTACACTTCATTCAGGACCCGGAGCGGAATCTGAAATCGACTCCAGATTTATTGCAGTTTTTTTCTCAAGATCAGGAGGTGGGAAGGAGAGAATGATCAAAGATGGCGGTGCCCAAAAGCAGCAGCTCTCAACTGGAGAGTGGAAGAGGAGTATCTCCGACCCCACCTCGGGGGCGTCCAGGCCCACTGCCGGGGCGCAGCGTCTTACCTGTTTTCTCTTTGATCTCACACAGGACGCTGAAGAGCGCGGGTTTCATTCTGTGACAGTTCAGGGCATGTTTCCTACAAAACAAATAGCAAAGCACAAAGGTATTAGCATCACCTATGGAATAATATGGCGCCTTCCTTTAAGTTAGACCCAAGATTTCATTCCGGCCCGCGATTTCCGAAGGCTCTTTGGAACGGCGGCAAGTCAACAAAAACTCAAGTTGACTAGTTGGCGACAGCCGGCAGCTCCGGCGCCCGAGGCTCCAGCCCGGACGCAGCGCGACCCAGCTGCGCGCCCGGCAGCAGCCCCGGCGACCGCAGGGGCGCGAACCCGCGCGGGGAGCCGCGCTCCGGGGGCAGGCGGCGGCGCCCCGGGGGCGGGGACGGGCGCGGAGGGGCTCCCGGTCGCGCTCCGCAGGCGGAGCGGGCGCGGCCGGCCGAGCGACCCCGGCCAGCGGGCGGGTGACAGCTCGGCAAAGTTTGCGCGGCAGCCCGCTCTCCCCGAGAACTTGGCCGCCCGCACCAGGGAACCGCCCAGCGCCCGCACGCCGAGGTCGTCCCGCGGCCGAGCGGAGCCGGCGGCGCGACTCCCGGCCGGCGGAGAAAGTTGCGCTTCCCTGGAGCGCGGCCCGCGGCCCCGGCCCGGCAGCGCGCGCGGGGGTCCGGGCGGGAGGTTTAAATCCGTGGGAGGGCGGCCGGGCCGGCCAGGGCGAGAGAGGGACCGCACAAAACGCGCGCGGCGCGGCGCCGAGTCGGTCCCGAGCCCCGGGAGCAACTTTGCGGGGCGCGGGCCAGTCCCCCCTCGCGGGGCCCGGGCGCCGGCGGGTTTTCGGAGAAAGTTCCCGGCCGGAGGCTGCGGCCCCCAGCCTCGGGCAGCCCCCCGGGGCGCCCCGCCTCGGCCGCGGGCCCGGCTCCCGCACACACACACACACACACACACACAACATGCTTTAATGAGACGACACCAACTTTGCTTGCGCCTCGTCCAAGCTCTGGTCGGTGATGGTCATGATCTGGTGGAGGATGTCGCCGATGTCCTGCTTCCTGCCGTCGCCGTCCGCCCCTTCGTGGCCGTGCGGGGGAGGCGGCAGGGCCATGCCCCCCTGCACCGAGTGGCCGGCCAGGTTCACCCCGGCCAGAGTCTGCAGCATCCTGGATTGATCGTCCATCCCGCCGCGCGCGGGCGGGAGCGGGCGGCGGCGGCGGCTGAGGCGAAGGCTGCGGCGGCGGCGGCGGCGAGGGAGGAGAAGAAAGAGGGGGAGGGGGAGGGGAGGCGGCCGCGCGCTCCCCGCCCGCGCGGGGAGGGGGCGGCCCGGCCGGCCGGGCCCGCGGCGGAGGCGGTGCGGCCCGGCGCCCGGCTCCGGCTTCCGCCGCGGCCGGGGCTCAGAGCAGCGGCGGGCGGAAGCGCCGGGCTCCGCGGCGGTGGCGGCGGCGGCGGCGGCGGCGCCCGCTGCCCTCACGCGGCCGCCGCGCCGCCTCCTCGCCGCCGCGCGCCCCGCCGGGCGGCCCCGCGCAACTTGCTCCTCGGCGCCGGCCGAGTTGCCGGGACGCCCGCCGCTCCCCGCGCCAGCCTGCGCACTCCGCGCCCTCGGCCGCCGCCGCCGCCGCCGCCTCGGCCGGGCGGGATCCGAGCCCCGGCGGCCCCGGGGGAGGGACGGCGGCGGCGGCCGAGGAGGAGGCCGGCGCGCGGGCCGCGGGGAGTGAGGGGGACGCGGGAGGAAAGTTTGGGAGCGGGCGGGCCGGCGCGGCGGGGGCGCGGAGCCTGGTGCAGGGCCCCCGGCGGGCCGCGCGGCGAGGCGGACAGCAGATGGATGGGGCGGGCGAAGTCGCCGCCGCCACTGCCGGAGCCGCGCACCCAGCCAGCAGCCGCCGCGGACCGGGCTCGGAGGCCGCTCGGCCGAGGGATTGACAGGCTGCCAGTGCCACTCACTCACTGCGGCCCCAGCGCCCGGGGGGAGGGGCGGGGGCGCGCGGGGGTGGGAGAGCGCCCCGCACGCCACACCCCCGGGGGCGGAGCGCACGCTCATTGGGCCTTGCGCCTCCCGCCGCCGCCGCTGGCACCGCCCCCGGTGGTGGGCCCGCCCCCTCTGGCCTCTGCTCTCCGGCCAGGGAGCGAGCGGCCGGGTCTTCACGCCTGGTCTCGCTCTCCCCCCTCCCCACCCCAGGATGGACTGCCCCGGCCTGCAGACGTTGTGCTCGCGCCCTGGTCCCCGCTCCCCAACGTTAGCAGTCGTGGGTGCGGGGGGTTGTACGTGGGACGGGGGTCAACTTGTTCCGAAGCTTCTCAACCCCTAGGAGCTTCACGCCTCGGACAGCGCCTGGTGCACTTTCCCGCTCTTTCCATCTGGAGGTGTTGCCCTCTGGCTGCACATCCCGGGCCAATCGCCTCGCGCTTCGAGCCGAGCGGGGCGGGACAGAGGCCCGAAAGGGCTGTTCCAATTGGAGCATTCGAAAGGTCCTGGGCAGAGGCGGGGAAATAGCGGACGATGGCCCCGCCCCTCCACGGTCGCCATGGGAACCGAGGGGTAGCTGCTCCGAGTGGGGCTCGCGGGCCTCGCGCTGTCCCGCAAGGGGTGCCCAGTCGAGACGCGGGTCTGTCTCCTCGCACGTGTGAAGTCCGAGCTCGGTGGATCTGAGCGCTGTACGCTTTCCCTTGCAAGGGGAACATTCAGAAATGTTTCATTCAGAGGCGAAAAGTGCCTGCCGCCCAGGACTGCACGTCAGGGCTTACAACACTTTTCTCACTCCTGCAACTCCTGGGGGACCTGCAGGGGACCAGTCTTTTGGCAGCGTTCGTCTTTAGATGCCTCCAGATATACCAGAACTGCAGAAAGTAGCTCTTCCTTACAAAGATGCGTGTGTTTAGAAATAGGCTGGATTTCGCTCCTCAGCTGCCCCCGGCACCCTGAGTCTCAGGCTGGTGACTCCAGCCACTGAAGCCTCCCATCGCACTCTGCCAGATGACTCCGGGCTGACGCGCCTAGGGGGTCTGGGCTTCCGCCTCTTGTGGAGACGAGCTTATTTATCCATAAGAGCAAGGGTTGCAGCGCGTTTTCCCCATATTAGGTTCATGGACCTCACCCTAGATGAGTCCCTTGGTTAGGGGGTTCTGAAAAAACTCCGTCTTCCTTCCCCAAACTCAACCAGTTGGCTTACCTGACACCAAAAATAGGGGTGTGAGGATATGAAAAATGGCTCTCGCTCGGCAGGGTTCAATGTAGGACAAGCAGTTCTGTGAATGCCAGATGGATTCTTGGAATGAAGCAGGCTACTCGGTTCCAGGTTCTTTCCTTCCTATGTTGTGTGTACTTTTAAATACTCCCCGCTGCAAAGCTAATAGCTACGCTTACAGTTAGGCAAGCTAAAGCCCTTCCCAACTGCACGGCCGCAGAAGAGGGAGTGCCACACAACCCACTCCGCCCCCCACCGCCGAAGAACCTCCTTCGCGTTCGTTAATATCCCTGCCCTTCTATGAACCATTTACACGCCGCGTTTCGGATTCTTCCTTCAAGCCCCCATGATGGGTGCTGCGAGTCATCACCGACTGGGTTTTCTCTTTATTCCCAACGTGTTGTTCAAAGCTGTCACCAAGTCCTTACCCATCTCTGCAGAGAGAAACAAGAGCAAGCAGACAACCTTTCACCATGCTCCAACGCTGAAGATGTAAAACCACAGAATTCTATCTGAAGGATGCCTAAGCTCTAAGATTCTTTCCAGCTCTAAAATTCAATGATCCTGTGACTCACTACTAGGCCTCCTCCCTGCCCTCCTTCTAGGCTCATAATCTTGACTAATCAGTCATGAGGATGAGGCTAATTAGCAATAGGGATTTATGGTTATTTCTAGCCCACTCCAAACAATGAGTTATGTAAGCAAAGCAACATATATAAAAATGTAAATAAAATTAAAGAAACACTTAAGCAAATAAAGGCAATTGGGAACTATGGGCTATGTAAACAAACTGGAACATAAAAACATAAATTAGAATTAAGAAAACAGTTAAGCAAATGCCAGCAATTAGGAATAAAACAACTTGTTAAATGTCTAGCAGCCGCAGCCACTCCATGGCACACACCTCTAAACCCATGGTCAATTCAGTGATGTTCGAACTTGATACCATCATTCTGCATAACTGATTGGATTACATTGACCCTCTGTTCGGGGGCCTTCTCTCTTTGTTATTACCAATATGACTTGCAGTAGAAGCCAGAGGGTCCCAGCAAGGATTCCCTCGCAGGCTCATTGACCTTGCCCCAATATACGGGGTCAACTAATTGCTCCAAGGTCTCTTGTGCTCCTGCCAGTTTCTCACGTTGGATATCACCTTCTCTCTGCAATCTTGAGTCCCCTGGTTGGTGCCTCAACATGGCAATGGAATAGAACCTCCCTGTGCACCTGAATCCATCTTCGCTGTTTCTAAGGCAGCGATTATTAAAAAGTCAAGGGAGATGTCCTTACTTTTGGTGAGTGGACATTCTTGTGACGTTAATAGTAGCAAAGTAATAAAGACCAACTAGGGGCTCCTTCAAAGCCATCCCTTTCCATGAGCTTCTGTGAACATCACCTTCATCTCTATCATCAGTGTGGTGATGATCACCCAGGTGCCATCAGCAACCTCTCTTAGGGTGGGACGCTCAGCTCTGTGTCCTTGCGCTTCGTCTTATGGCAGTCTCACAACAGCCCTAAGTGATTGCATTCCTATTAAATAAGAAACAGAATGAGAGAGAGAGGAACCTGCACAGAACACAAAGCCGATACATGCTGCAACTCAGTTCTTGATCCATGCGTCTGTAAACACTACTCTGCAAAACACAGAAAAAAAAAATGGTGGGAGGGGTCATTTAATTAAGATCACTAAGTAAGCATCATAGGCCTTGAGGAACTATACATGAATGACAATAAGTAACTTGAGTGCTTCCAATACAATTCTATTGAAAGAACTCAGGTCTCCTAAAAGGGAGGAGCGAATTGAGGGCCACAGACTGCCAGATCATCCTTTGTGGTCACCTAGGACTCCAAGACCCACCTCTCTGAAGCTTTTCTGCCACACCTGCTGTCACTCACCATCATCTGCTCTAACCTCCCTCATCATAAATAGCCTGTAATGCGTGTAATTTGCCATCATCCTAGATAGTCCTGCGTTGTTTGCTCTCAATTCAGCTCTATTGGTTTTCTCATTTAGTTCACAAGCATGTTTTTTAAAAAAGTATTTTAAAATATGACTTTAACATGAGTCATTTGGGTGTTTTATGTTTATTTATTCCTTTGAACAGCAAAATGGCAGAGAGTGAGAGAGATTTTTCAACCACTGGTTCATTCTCCAAATGCCTGCAGCAGTCAGGGCTGGGCCAAGCTAAAGCCAGGACTCTGGAATTCCGTCTGGGTCTCCCACATAGGTAGCAGGGAATCAAGTACTTGAGCTGTCACCTTGCCTCCCAGGAAACACATTAGCAGGAAGCTGGATCAGAAGCAGCGTAGCCAGAACTCTGATATGGGATGCGGATGTCCTAAGCGGTGGTTTAACCCCTGTTTTGGTTTTAAAAAGAGCAAACAACCAAAAAAGACATCTGAGAGTTACACTCTTCAAGTGGTCACTTTGGGGAAACTGACTAAATGCTTATGCCCAGTACAGGTCCTTACTCTATTGCCTTAGGAACTAGTGTTTACAGTTCAGAGAGGTGACAAGCGACAAAAGTTCATCTACTGAAGATAGATTTGATTGAGTAACCAAAGTATCAGTGGGATAACAGTTCACCTTTCTTCCATGAGGCCCTTAAAATAGACCAGTTATTGGAATGCAAAATGGACAGCCTCAAGCCTAATGTCCTTCCCTTCCCGACAACATCTAGTACCATGCAGTCTTACACACTGGGCACTTGAGCCAGCACTGTCAGTTGTGTGCCTGTCATCCATACAGCCAACATTCTTGCCTGCTGACAGAACCTTGATTTTATTCCAGTAGCAATGTGCTCAGTCCCAGTCAAAGTCTAAGACACTTACGAGCTTCCTATGCCCTGCCTTGAGTCTGCTAGGAAGAGGGGTGACTGCTGATTTCAGAAGTAGATGGGAAGGGGCAGGAAGAAGGAAAAAAATGGGATAAAAATGGTTCCTCTTTCCTTCCCCAAACCCATAATCCCAGTTTAATCATGAGGAAAACATTAGATCTCAACTGAAGAACATTCTGCAAAATAGCTGACCAGTGGGGGCTGGTACTGTGGCTTAGACGATCCAGTCGCTGCCCGCAGCACCCACATCTCATCCCAGCTGCTCCACTTCTGATCCAGCTCCTGCTGGTGTGCCTGGGAAAGCAGCAGAAGATGGCCCAAGTGATTGGGGCCCTGCTTTCAAGTGGGAGACCCAGAAGAAGCTCATGGCTTCAGATTGGCGCGCAGTTGGGGAGTGAACCAGCAGGTGGAGGACCTCTCTCTGTCTCTTCTCTCTCTGTAGCTCTGCTTTTCAAATAAATAAAATGAATATTTTTTAAAAATATAGCTGACCAGGACTCCTTAAAACTGTCAAGGTCACCAAAACCCAGGAATGTCTGCAGAACTGTCTCCACCAAGAAAAGTATAAGGAGACATGAAAGCCAGATGTACTCCTGGAACAGAAAGCAGACTTTAGGTAAAAACTAAGAAAATCTGAATAAAGTATAGGCATGAGTAAACAAGAAAGCACCACCATCGGTTCATTCATTGAAACAAATGAGCCACAGGAATATGAACATGGATGTTAATAATGGGGGAAGCATGGGGTAAGGAATTGGAGGGCACGGAGGTTCCAGCCACCTGCACACTCTGCGAGGTGATGGTTCAAGCACTTGGATCCCTACCACCCAGCTCCTGGTTTCTTCCTGACCTAGCCCTGGAGGTTGCAGATCTTTGGAGAGTGAACAAGTGGATGGAAGAATGGAAGAGCTCTCTCTTTCTCTCTCTGTCTTTCAAATAAATTAAATAGACTTAAAAAAAGACAGTCACTGGAGCAGAAAGACAGAGAGCACATATGTCACACAGGTGTTTGCAGACATTGCTGGACATCTGACCCAAACCAGCAAATGCTCACCTCCAGTCCCCAGCTTTGTAAGTAGATTCAATTCCTATTTTAAAATTCCTATTGGGGGCCAGTGCTGTGGCGCAGCAGGTACACGCCCTGGCCTGAAGTACCAGCATTTCATATGGGCTACGGTTCTATTCCCGGCTGCTCCTCTTCCGATTCAGCTCTCCACTATGGCCTGGGAAAGCAGTAGAAGATGGCCCAAGTGTTTGGGCCCCTGCAACTGTGTGGGAGACCCGGAAGAAGCTCCTAGCTCCTGGCTTCAGATCAGCGTAGCTCCGGCCATTGCGGCCATCTGGGGAGTGAACCATCAGATGGAAGACCTCTCTCTCTCTCTCTCTCTCTCTCTCTCTCTCTCTCTGCATAACTCTGACTTTCAAATAAATAAATAAATCTTTTAAAAAAATTCCTGTTGGATGAATTTTCTGTTACTTAAAGCATAGCTGATAGAGCCTATAAACACTTAAAGGATGGATGGACAAATGATTAAAAAGAAGGGAGGAATAGCCTAGCACAATGTCTGGTACATAGTACAGATTCCTACAGGTTGGGGAGATGTTGCATGAAAAAAAAATTTCTTGTCTTTGTACTGGGTTCTTGGGAAATAACATATAAAACTCTTGGAATCTACTGAGTGGCAGGAGTGTTTTTACTATTCATAAACCCTGGGGATCACATCTGAGTTTATGCTAAAGAGCTAAGTCAGTTTGGCAGCTAGTAACCAGAAAGACCAACCGTGTGATCACAGAATCCTGGGGCTTTGAGCAAGCTCAACCTCCCAAGAGGAGAAGGATCTGGAGATGGATTTTAATCACAGGGCCAATGACTCAAGCAGTTGTTCCTACACAAAGAAACCCTGATAGAAACTAGAATACCTCAATGATGCTTCCTGGTGGGTGAACCCCTTGATGTGCCCTGACACCACATGGAGAGAACACGGACACTCTGCATTCGAGATCCTCTTAGATCTTGCTCTTGCCCTCTTCATTTGACTGGTCGTGCTCTTTTACAATAAAACGATAATCAGGAAGATAGTACTTTCCTGAGTTCTACATCATTCTAGTTAACTTCTGAACATGAGGGGTGTCATAGGAACACCCAAGGTTGTAGCCCATTGATCAGAAGTGCAGGCAGCCTGGAAAACCCTGAGCTTGTGGCTGGCATCTGAGTGAGGGCACACTATTTGGCACTCTGCCCTTATGGGTCTCATGGCTGGTCCAGGTACTTAGCTTCAGGATTAATTGACAGGAGATTAAGGGGTTGGGGGTGCAGATTAGGTGCATAGAAAATCTGTACCTATTCCAGCCTCTTTTCCTCTTGGTACCAAGATTTTTAAACTTTCTTTTGCTTAGAACAAATGCCTTTTCTCTGTCCTCCTTGAAGTTTAACCAGGTGGTTAGGTTCTGGTCTTTGAGATACACATGGAAGTGTTCTGTGGGTCTTCAAAAAGTCTCCTTACAGGGACCTAACTTAGTTAAGAGGGATCCTTGTTGCCTATTTCTTGCCCTCTCCCTAGCCTGTAGCTTACAGATGGAGCTCCAAGACCCATCTTAGACTGCAAGGTGACCTGGAATGGAGGAGGCACACTGGGGCAAATGAAGCCACACCTACAAGCCTGGACCGCAGATGATACCATGAAGAAGCCAGCATTCAAGTAACCATACCAGTCTTTGACTCCTCCAGATGCCTCTAACTGATGGAGGAATAAAACTCTACTTCATTTAAGCCACTGCTGTTGACTTATTTTCAAAAAGTGCCAAACCTAATTCTTGTAAGTGTCTAGCAAAGAAGGATTATAATTATAAGCAATTTAGCCTTAAACCAAAAATTCTCCATTTAGAATCAGGTAGATCGGAGCTAGTGATGTGGCACAGTGGGCTAATCTGCTGATTCAAGTCCTAGCCACTCTGTTTCCAACACAGCTCCATGCTAATGCACCTGGCAAGGCAGCAGATGATGGCCCAAGTGGTTGGGAGACCTGGAAGGAGTTCCTTGCTCCTGGATTTGACCTCGCCCAGTCCCAGATATTGCAGCCTTTTGGGGAGTTAACCAGTGGCAAGAAGATTCTCTCTCTCTCCTCTCTCTCGTTCTATCTCAGATAAATAATAGAGGGACTGGCGCTGTGGCATAGCAGGTAAAGCTGCCACTGGCAGTGCTGGCATCCCATATGCGCACTGGTTCAAGTCCTGGCTGCTCCACTTCCCATCCAGCTCTCTGCTGTGGCCTGGGAAAGCAATAGATGATGGTCCAAGTCCTAGGGCCCCTGCACCCATGTGGGAGACCTGGAGGAGGTTCCTGGTTCCTGATTTTGGATCGATGCAGCTCCGGCCATTGCAGCCATCTGGAAAAGTGAACCAGAGGATGGGAGATCTCTCTCTCTCTCTCTCTCCCTCTCTCTCTCCCTGCCTCCCTCCCTCCCTCCCTCCTTCTCTGTAACTCTGCCTTTCAAATAAATGAATAAATCTTTAAAGAAGCAGGCAGACTCAGATTTGAATTCTAAGTTCACCACAGACTGGCTGCTTGGCCTTGGTTGGGTTTCTTAACCTCTCTATAGCATCAATAACAGTAACAACAATCACAGTAAGGCTCATCACACTGAGCTATTGTAAAAACCAAGCAGGGCAAGGGATACCAAGTGCATTATAAAAGCCAAATCACTGCTCTTAACTCTCCAGTGCTCCACAGCTCCAGGGAACCTCAGTCCTCTCCACTCTCTCCACCTTTCTTCTGCCTCTCATCCCTTCCTTTTTCTTTGTCTGCTCTTGATTCTCTCCACTCATCCTCCTGGTTCTCTCTTCTCTTCTTTCTCTTTTCTTTGCTTCCCTTCCTCTCTCCCCTCCCCTCTCCTTCTTCCCTCTCCCCTGCACCAAAGTAAAGTTCGCTTTTTAAAATAAACTTATAGGGACTGGCGTTGAGGCATAGTGGGTAAGGCCATTGCCTGCAATGTAACACAGGTTTGCCACCTGGCTGCTCCACTTCCAATGCAGCTCCCTGCTAATGAGCCTAGGAAAGCAGCAGAGGATGGCCCAAGTACTTGGGCCCCTACACCCACATGGGAGACCTGGAAGAAGCTCTTCTCTCCTGGCTTCAGCCTAGCCCAGCCCTAACCACTGTGGCCATCTGGAGAGTGAACCAGCAAGTGGAAGATCTCTCTCTCTCTCTCTCTCTCTCTCTCTCTAACTCTTTTAAATAAATAATAAATCTTCTTTAAAAATAAACTTATACTTGGAGCTAGCACTGTGGCGTAGCAGGTAAAACCGCTGCCTGCAGTGCCAGCATCCCATATGGGCGCTGGTTCAAGTCTGATCCAGCTCTCTGCTATGGCCCGGGAAAGTAGTAGAAGATGGTCCCAGTGCTTGGGCCCCTGTACCCATGTGGGAATCTGGAAGAAGCTCCTGGCTTCGGATCAGCGCAGCTCCGGCTGTTGCAGCCAACTGGGGTGTGAACCATCAGATAGAAGACCTCTCTCTCTCTCTCTCTCTCTCCCTCCCTCTCTGCCTCTCCTCTCTCTGTGTAACTCTGACTTTCAAATAAATAAATAAATCTTTAAAAAAAATAATGTGTTCCTGCCACCCATGAACAAGACTTGATCAAGTTTGCAGCTCTTAGTTTTGGGCCCCTAGCCAGCCTGAGCCATTGCAGGCGTTTGGGGAATCAGCTAGCAGATAGTAGCTGTCCCTCTGCCTTTCAAATAAATATTTAAAAAGAGATAAATGGAAAAAATCTGCATTCATTTGAAGCATTCTAAAAACTTCAGAGAAGATTCAAATTGCTGCTGAACAGTGTGCCTAGAGAGACTTTTGAAAGCCGGTACATAAATCCAGAATTTCATGTCTTTTTTTTTTTTAAGATTTATTTATCCATGTGAAAGACAGAGTTACAGAAAGGAAGAGAGAGAGAGAGAGGAAGAGACAGAGAGAGAGAAAGAAAGAGAGAGAGAGAGAGAGTTCTTCCATTCTCTGGTTTACTTCCCAAATGGTTGCAACAGCCGGAACTGGCCCATGCCAAAGCCAGGAGCTTCTTCCGGGTCTCCCACGAAGTGCAGGGGCCCAAGGACTTGGACCATCTTCCACTGATTTCCCAGGCCATAACAGAGAGCTGGATTGGAAGTGGGGCAGCAGGGGCTAGAACCAGCACCCTTAGGGGATGCAGGCACTGTATACGGCAGCTTAACCTGCTACACCACAGCACCAACCTCCAGAGTTTCATTTCTTTTTTTCAAGATTTATTTATTTGTTAGTCAGAGTTACACAGAGTGAGAAGGAGAGGCAGAGAGAGAGAGAGAGAGAGAGAGAGAGAGAGAGGTCTTCTATCCACTGGTTCACTTCCCAGATGGTCGAAATGGCCAGAGCCATGCCAATCTGAAGCCAGGAGCCAAGAGATTCCTCCAGGCCTCCCATGCAGGTGCAGGGGCCCAAGCACTTGGGCCATCTTCCACTGCGTTCCCAGGCCATAGCAGAGAGCTGGATCAGAAGTGGAGCAGCTGGGACTCGAATCAGCGCCCATATGGGATGCGGGCACTGCAGGCAGTGGCTTTACCCGCTGTGTCACAGAGCCGGCCCCCAGTTTCATTTCTTAAAAAAAAAAAGCTGTTCCACAGTATATTTCTTTTTATCTCACCAGCCTCATGCCAACACTAGGTTCATCTCCTAGTCCTGTTTCTTTTCTGGGCTTATAATAAAACTGATTTAAAGTAAAAGTTTCCCTAAGAATTATGGCTACAATATGCTGATCTGAAAATAAATTTTCTAAAATTATTTTTTTTACCCGTAAGGGGGCCATCAAAGATCTCCTGGTGATATTATTTCCTAAGAACTTATCGCAAGTTATAAACTTTCTTCTGTCAGAAGCAACTGGATGGTACTTTTGATTACTTCTCTTCCCTTCTGAGTTTCTAGGTCAGATTGAAAAGCAAAAGCAATTAAGATAGACTCAAAGAGCCTTTTATTTCATTGCTATAATTAGTAACTTTTTGTTATAAGATAAAGTACTGATTCAAGTGGATAGTTAAGATTTTACCTTTTAGAAATGAGCTCCCTGGATAGTTTTATCATATTCTTCCTACCATTTACTACAGAATAACATCATAAAGTAGAGAAAAGAGAAGAGGGGAAATAAATGAGCAATGTTTCACAAAATCATAGGATAGCAAAGTGGTTAAATATTTGTGTGGATCTTTGGAAATTTCTGTTACCCATGACTATCACATCTCAAATAGCTGCCCAGGCCAAGATTTCCAGTTTCTCTTGAACCTTACACCAACTCCCATGGGTCTTCTTAGTCATGTTTCCTACACATAGTCCGACCCTCCTAGGCTTGGCTCACTGGGTTAGAGATGGACCCTTGGCCAAGGTCACACCGGTCACTCCTCTTCTGGAGACTCGCCCTGGCACCTGCAGGTCCTAATTTGTTTGCTGAGAGCTTGAATCAACGACAAACACTCCCAGACCTTTGGGACAGTTGTGTTTGGCCAATATCCTAGGGAGCAGCAGAGAGAGTCACTTGTAAACAGAACACTGGCAGAAAGAAGAAACAGCCCCTCCTGGAAGGGGATGGAGAGAAGCAGACAGCTGGACAGTTCCCAGGGTTCTGAAGGCTCCCCAGTTTCTGACTCCCATGGTGTCTGGGAGTCATTTAAGAACCCCACAGCCTTGACTGGGCCACCACAACCCGCTTCTCAGCAGACAACTTCATTTTGAGTCACAGGTGCATCCAAGATGGGAGTCACAGAACAGAGCGAAGCTCAAGGATGCAGGTGGGAGAGGGGGCTGGTAACGGAGAGTGCTGGCAGAGTCCAGCTGGGAAGGACTAGGGAGGGAGCTGCAGGTATGCAGGATGGGTCCAGTTGTGCACATGTGGAAGATGCAGCATCCTGGAGGGCAGGCATGGTTGACTCAATAGAGAGCGATCCAGACTAGAAGAGGGATTTTGGAATTATTAACATTTTAGTGGGATTGGCAGTCACAGCACTGCATGGGATATCATATGGGGAGAGTGTGAGAGCCAAGAAAAATGAGAGCCCACAATGGAGGAGCAATAATTAAGGAATGGATGCAGACAAAAGGGACCAAAAAGGAGATGGGAGAAACACTAAGAAAAGCCCAGCAGGACAGAGACCAAGAGTGTTTCAAGAAGAGAGAAGTCAGCGGTTCCACTGAGTTATGCCCCAAGGTATCCACTGGCTTGAATGATGTGGCGAGCATTGGAGACTTGGGGAGCTGCCTGATGGCCTCCGCAAAGGAATGAATGGGAGGAGGGCTGCAGACAGCGTGGGGGGGTTGAACAGCACTTTGGAAAATTTCAGCTGTAAAGCAGAGAAGCAAAAGAGGGCAGGAGCTGGAAGGCACTGTGGTGTAAGGAATTTGGGGGATCAGAAATAGACATAATAATGTTTAAATGGCTCACAAGTAGGAGCCTGCAGTATGAGGTTGAGGGGTCATCCTTGACACACAGCATCCCAAGGAAGTACAATGGAAGGGATCCATGGCTGGGCCCATGCTGCCCTTTGTAGCAAAACCCATGAGCAAAAGGGACAGGCAGCAAACGGGGACAGTGGGGAAGCTGACCTTCCTTGCACACCAAAGGATAACCTCAGCCAACCTCACGGAGAGCTTTGGGATCAGAATGGCTTTTCCAAGTTGTGCAAAGTTGGGTCAGTATGCCTGGATCTTGATATTCATACATCCAAGAGGATGCAGGCTGCCCTTCAGGGAAGGGCATGACCTTGGACATGGAGGCTATCTGCAGTTCAAGTGGACTCTAAAGGGGCCTGAGAACAGAAGACTGCCCCAGAGGGCACTCCCAGCAGCTAGGGTAACCAGGCCATCACTGATGGGGGTCTGGGCAGCACGACACAGGGTCCCCCCACCTTCTCTTTTACCAAAAGTTTGAGTTCCTTAGCCCTGTACTCAACTCCTTCCACCACCTGCCCTCTGCCTGTTGCTCCAGCCCTCTCCCCTACCTGCAAGTGCAAACTCTCCTCTCACTTTTCCTCTAAAAGTATCCCTTTCCTCCTCCAAACTCCATCTCATCATTTGCTGTTTCTGGAAACTCTTTTCTGCTTCTCCTGGGAAAGTGCCCATCTCTGCCTGGTCGCTCCCACCTCGTACACTTTCATATTTTTGCACTTGAGTATCCCGTGTGGTCAGTTGCCCCTCTCCCTGGCCAGACCGTGAGCTCTCTGAGTGCAGGGACTCTGTGTGAATGATGTCAGTGCCCCTGGGCACAGAGGAGGAATTGAGTTCCCATTAGTTAACTGAAGATGTGAATGAATTAGTGAATATATGAATGATCTAATCAGTTGGCAGAGCACATGTTCAGTGGGCTGACTAGTCTGGAGGTTGATCCCAGGGAGGGTCAGTAGCCAATGGGCTTGCTGAGGTCCAATCCAGCCTATTTTGTCTTCATGGCCAAAGGGTTCTCTCTGGTTGGTGGGGACAACAGGATTCCTAGGAAGAAGTGATTCCCAAAAGGAAGCAGCATGTTCATTCTGAGGGCAGGAGAGGGCTGAGAAAATATTCCATCCCAGTGGAAATGAGACTTTGGCTATTGACCGTGAGTACTAAGACATGTTGCAGCCACTTAGGGCCTTGGAATGGTAGAGGGATGGCAGAATCCGGACATCTGGGCAGAGTCTTGGGCCAAGGGTATAATGTGGTACCAGTGGAACTGGGGACAGGAGAGGAGATGACGGCATGAGAACTGGCAGGGCCAGGGCACCCCTAAGCCTATTGCATGATGGCGTCAAGGAAAGGGTAAATCTTTGATCCAGCAGGTCTTCCTGGGTCCAGTGCCAGATCCTTCTGAACCTGCTTAGGGTAGGCTTCCATTACATGAACAGGCAGTTTCTTCCTTCTCCCTTTTCCTCCACAAATATTTATTGTCTTCAGTTGTTTTCTTACCTGATCCTCTCAGTACCCCCTTTACTATCAATATTGATTTTTACGTCATGAAAAAACAATATAGAACTGACCTTGTGCCTGGCACTGCTCTTGGCACTTTGCAAATATCAATGCATTTGATCTTATAGTAGTCCTTTGGGGTCAATGAGCAGTTTATCCCCTTTTTACAGCTTAGGAACTGGAGGCGCTAGGATTGGAGATCGCACAGCTAGGGAGTGAATTGGTACATCCTACAGGATGCAAGTGTTCATTCTTTTGTTCATCAAGTAGTTATCAATGAGACAAGGCTGCATGCTAGGTGGGTGATCGAGTCCAGCATCCGATAAAAGAGGGCAAGGCCCAGCCCTCAAGACACTCACAGGGCCCAGTCCCAAGTCCATTGCTAAGGCAAGCTCATTGCAGGTGTTCTCCCCTGGACTCTTCCCACTAATCCGTCTAGAGATTCTTCACCATGTTTAAGTCACCTGGAGGACAGAGATACCACCCTGAAGCCCAGACATCTGCTCCTAGGGCAAGCACGTGACGTGTCTCCAACTAACTGGCTCTGGTGGGAGGAAAGCAGAGCCCCATGCTTCGAGGGGAATGGGATCACTGGCTTCCATCTCTACCCTCTCGCCTTTGTCTCTGCTGCCGTCCCCTCCACCTGGAATGCTGTTGACAACAATTCAGGACTGCCACCAACTCAGACAAGCTACTTTGCCCCCAGTCCCGGGTTGACAAGGCAGTTAGTGAATAGTTAGTGAGGATGTGATCTATTTAATCCTCACAACAGTGCCCTGAGGAACTTATGGTCATCTCTCATACTATAGGTGAGAAAATCAAAGCTCAACAAAATGGAAGAATTTGCCCTATGTCACTCAGCTAGCAAGTAGCAGAGGTGGGACTTGAACTCATGTCTGTCTGACTCTGAAATCCAAGCCGGTTTTTTCCCCATTCTCTTCATTTCATTTGAAATTTATTTCCTTCACATATACAGAATATAAAACCTATCTTCACAATGAATTATTGCCTCTCTGCTCTCGTTTTTTTCACACAAAAATTAATGACCACTTCCTGAAAAAAAAAAAAAAACAGGAATAAATCCAGAGACTCACACCCTTAACGGGTGTACCGCAAAGCTGCCCCTTGAGCTTTTGTTTCTGGAATCTTAGGATATTCAACATATATTCCACAATTATGCAGTTGCTTATGCTCGCCAGTCATTTCGTGTGTGAATTTCTTGTTTGCTCAGCTTGATTTTATGCCCCGTGATGCACACAGTAAATGCATAATAAATGTTTGTTGAATGAATGGATTTTACATGTATCTTGCTGAAATATACGCAGCTCTGTTTGATTCACTAGAGTGGCATACCCGAACAAGAAATAATTTTTCTTAATGTGTCCCTTATAAATTGAACCCGACCATATTTGATTAATTTCACATCATGCATTTTTATTGCACCAATCACTCTGGTATCAGGTCATATTTATTTTAAAAACAGATTCACAAAGGGTGCAGGGCTGGAGTGACAGTGTAAATATGTTAATAATAAAAATAATACAGAAGATATTTTACTGGAAACTCTCGCATGCTAATGATGAGTAAGTGCATTCTACAGAGATATGTGGGATTTACAGTGCAATTAATTTTAAAAAGATTCAAATCCCATACCATATCTTGTATACTCAGATAATGAAAACAAAAAACGAATATTTAGGTCATCAAATCAGAGGGACAAAAATCACCTGAAAAACCTTTAGCATTGTTAGAACAGTAGGCCACGCACTGAAAATGGTGCCTTCTCATTTCAAAGACACCTGGATAAGCAGGGCCTCCGGGGCAGCCGCAGTGTCACTGAGCTGGTGTGTTCTGGGGTGAGCCCTCACAATGGAGAAGGCTACATATTAGCTACATATTATCCAGTGACCGAAGAGCCCTGGAGGCTTTGTGGGGGTTCTTGTCCCAGAGCAAGCCAAGTCTTTCATGGCAACTCCCACTGTGGAAAGGGTGAGCATCTCCCCAGTTGGATATTCGGCCCGTCTTTGGATCCGGCTAAAAGGGAAATGCATTCTCGTCCTCTATTCGAACTGCAAGAAATAAAAAATGTGCTTCATTTGGTATTTCATCACTCGCCTCAGACGCTCTTCTAAGAAAGCTGCATTCTTCTGCACACGTTGGGGAAAGATGCCCATTTTTGTAATAGGATTTATAAAGTTGACGCTGGCCGCTTTGTATCTGAGAGTGGAAATAGCAGATGCTGCCGAGCCATCACGCGCCAAGGGGATTTTCACGTCAGTGCAAAATGGTCGCGATTTTCCCTCATTTATTGAGGACAGATCTGCCGTAATGTGTAACAGGCAGCAGATTTTTAGCTAGAACTATTAGGCTTATTAAACAAATCTTATGTGTAGATTTCATTTAAACATAAAATTTTGATTATGAAAATCAGTCTCCTTTTCCTGTTTCTCTAGCAGTAACTGTGCATCTTAAAAGAAATATTGTAAAATGAATTATCACCATTTTTGTTTTAAAAAAATACAAAAGAACTAAAGTGGGCCTTAAAAGAATTCTTACAGCTTAGTAGCCAAATTATAGCCCCTGCATGCCAGAACCAGGGCGCAAAGAGTAGCAGAAAATGAAACATCAGAGCTTTGTCTTAAAAACCTTTTAGTATATTTTGCTTTTAATCTCCATGAACAATTATGCTGAGAAAGAATTCATTTCAGAAATAATAATCAAGTGAGGAAAAATACAGCAAAATAAAACCTAGCATCAGAAACCGTTCTGATGATGCCTAAGCGTTTTGTGATCAGCCATCACCACTTCCAGGTAGAGAGCATCCTCCTCTCTGGATGAAATTCCAGAAAAGGGAAAAGGGCCAGGTACACATTTCCACCCAGGGACGTCTGCCGCGCAGCGATCAGCACAGCTTCTTGGTGTTTAACCTTCTCTCTCACCAATGTTTACAAGGTCTTTATGTGGGACAAATGGTGGATAGTGATTGAGAGTTGGAGTTTGGGGCTGACCTGAGTTTAAATCCCTGCTCTGCAAGTGATCTTAAACACTGTCCTTCACCTCTCAAAACCTCAACTCTCCATCTCTGTAGGGGTCACGATGACAGTGACTGTGTCTTAGGGTTCATGTTAACATCAGAGGTGGCGGTCTTAAGTATTTCAGAGTCAGGAGGAAGACCTTCTTTTTTAAAGGTTGGTTGGTTGGTTGGTTGGTTTGAAAGGCAGAGTAACAGAGACAAGGGAGAAAGAGAGACAGTAAGCCTCCATCTGCTGTTTCACTCCCCAAATGGCAGCAATGGCTGGACAGGGCCAGGCCAAAGCCAGAAGCCTGGAACTCCACCTGGTCTCCCCCATGGGTGCCAGGAGCCCAAGCACTTGGACCATCTTTCCCTGCTTTCCCAGACACATAAGCAGGAAGCTGGATTGGAAGTAGAACAGCCGGAACTCGAACTGTGTGCAACACGGGATGCCTGCAACACAGGCGGTGGCTTAACCGCCAGCACTGCAATGCCAGTACCTGTTTTAAAGATTTTTTTTTTTTTTGACAGGCAGAGTGGACAGTGAGAGAGAGAGACAGAGAGAAAGGTCTTCCTTTGCCGTTGGTTCACCCTCCAATGGCTGCTGTGGGCGGCGCGCTGCGGCCGGCGCACTGCGCTGATCCGATGGCAGGAGCCAGGTGCTAAGTGCTTTTCCTGGTCTCCCATGGGGTGCAGGGCCCAAGCACTTGGGCCATCCTCCACTGCATTCCCTGGCCACAGCAGAGAGCTGGCCTGGAAGAGGGGCAACCGGGACAGAATCCGGCGCCCCGACCGGGACTAGAACCCGGGGTTCCGGCTCCGCAAGGCGGAGAATTAGCCTAGTGAGCCCCGGCGCAGGCCTAAAGATTTTTAAGAATCTATTTGCAAGGCAAATTGACAGAGAGGGAGAGAGAGAGATAGTGTCCATCTACTAGCTCACTTCCCAAATGCTTAGACTCAGCCAGTCTAAAGCCAGGAGCCAGGAACTCCAAGTTCCACACAGTTGTCAGGGACTCACGTACTTGGACTATCATCTGCTGCCTCCCAGGTGCTTTAGCAAGAAGCTGTATCAGAATGTGGAGGTGTTGGTGTTTAAACTGGCAGTCCAGGCCGGCGCCGTGACTCAACAGGCTAATCCTCCACCTAGCAGCGCCGGCACACTGGGTTCTAGTCCTGGTCGGGGCGTCAGATTCTGTCCCGGTTGCACCTCTTCCAGGCCAGCCCTCTGCTGTGGCCCAGCAGTGCAGTGGAGGATGGCTCAGGTCCTTGGGCCCTGCGCCCCATGGGAGACCAGGAAAAGCACCTGACTCCTGCCATCGGATCAGCGCAGTATGCCGGCCATGGCGGCCATTGGAGAGTGAACCAACAGCAAAAGGAGGACCTTTCTCTCTGTCTCTCTCTCTCTCTCACTGTCCACTCTGCCTGTCAAAAAAAAAAAAAAAGATCTTGGCACTCAAAGGTGCTCTTAGGATGAGCAAATTTATTTTCCAGGCGTATCAGTTCAGGAAAAACAAAAACATCTAAGGTCTACATTGCTTACTCAAAGTATTTGATTCAAAACCGTGATTGGTGGGGCCAGTGAGTGGTGTGGTAGGTTAAGCTCCCTGTGATGTTGACATTCCTCATGGCTGCTCAGGTTCCAATCCAGCTCACTGCTACTAATGCACCTGGGAAGGCAGTGGAAGATGGCCCAGGGCTTGGATCCCTGCCACCCACGTGGGAGACCTGGATGGAGCTCCAGGCTCCTGGCTTTGGCTTGGCCCAGCCCTGCCTGTTGAGGTCATTTGGGAGCGAAACAGTGGGTAGATCTCTTTTCCTCCTTGTCTCTGCTCTCTCTCTGTCACTCTGCCTTTCTTTTTTTTTTTTTTTTTTTTTTTTTTTTTTTTTTTTGACAGGCAGAGTGGACAGTGAGAGAGAGAGACAGGGAGAAAGGTCTTCCTTTGCCGTTGGTTCACCCTCCAATGGCTGCCGCGGACAGCGCGCTGTGGCCGGCGCACCGCGCTCATCCGATGGCAGGAGCCAGGTGCTAAGTGCTTTTTCCTGGTCTCCCATGGAGTGCAGGGCCCAAGCACTTGGGCCATCCTCCACTGCACTCCTGGGCCACAGCAGAGGGCTGGCCTGGAAAAGGGGCAACCGGGACAGAATCCGGCGCCCCGACGTGGACTAGAACCCGGTGTGCCGGCGCCGCAAGGTGGAGGATTAGCCTGTTGAGCCAAGGTGCCGGCCTAAAGGAACAACCGGGACAGAATCTGGCATCCCGACCGGGACTAGAACCCAGGGTACTGGCGCTACAGGCGGATGATTAGCCTATTGAGCCGCGGCGCCAGCCTGCCTTTCAAATAAATAAAATAAATCTTTTAAAAACAGAACAACAGAAGCAAAAAAAAAAAAAAAAGAGAGAGAAAGAAAGAAAGAAAATTGCTGTTGAAGAGTCTAAAGGGAAAATGCATATTGCAAAAACTTCTCTTATCTACTTTTTGGGAAAATAATGTTAAAATTCAGGCATCTTTGAGAGAAAGATCTTTCATCTTTTGGAGCTCGCATATATAGAACATTTTATAATTCACAAAATGCCATCACATGGCCTTGCCCAGGTAGAAGTGATCATTTCCACTCTTAAAATGTGGAAAACAGAGTGAAATGGCTCTGCAGACCAACACCTCATGGTGAGCTGGAGCTTCGTTCAGTTTATTCTGTTCAAAGCAACATTTTGCGACGACAGTTTGGCAAAGAACTGGGAAATATGAAGATGAATTATTTATAGTGCCAACCTCCCTACTTTTCTCTTACAAAATATTTTAAATTTATTTGTGAGGCAGACAGAGAAACAGAGGACGAATCTGCTGTTTTATTCCCCTAAACGCCTACAAAGGCTGGGGCCAGGCTGGGATTGGAAACAGAAGCTGGGAACTCCAGGTCTTCCATGTATGTGACAGGGACCCAAGTGCTTGAGCCACCACCTGCTCCTCCCAGGGTCTGTATTGACCAGGAGCTGGAATCAGGAGGCAAAGCTGAGATCCGAAGCCGGTACTTCAAGGTGGGATGTGGGCGTCTTATCCGCAAGGCTACACTCCAGCTCCTGCCCCTGCGCCACCTTTATATTTTCTGGAGTCGCCCTCTCCAGTATATTCTGGAGAAAGTGTACTTGGGCAGAGCAGGTTCTCCCAGTACCAGAAACGGGCACTGAGGATTCCTCCTTCGCTAATGCCCCTCTCCACCAATTCCTCTGCTATGTAAAAGCAGGAATTAGCTCTTAGGCGGTTTCCTATTTTCATACCAGAACTCAAGAACCTGTAGGAGCACGCACATCAAGCACATGGCTGGCAGGCCAGGATGAGGAGAACCACAGCACAAGGGACCTGGTGAATGGTGGCTGTCGCCTGGCCTTCCCTCGCAGCCACCACCCAGCAGGAGGGCAGCCTGGTTCTGGGCAGCAGGCGGCAGACCGGCAGACCCAGTGCCACTAGAGCCTTCCAATTGTTCACAAGAAGCAGAAAGGCCTGGGAAGGCCCATACGCTTGGGTTCAGTCTTCTAATAATTTCTTTATTTCCCTTCTGAGCTACCATTTATTCAACATTGTTCTAGGCATTGGTTTTGCTCAAAGTCACTTGGGTGATGGTATTCACACATTTCTTTCGTTGTTTCTTTAAATTGACACATAATGATTAATTATACATAGTTATGAGGTACAGCGTGATCATTCCATGCATGTATGTAGTTATCAAATCAGGGCACTAGCATCCCCACCTCCTTGACCATTCATTATTTCTTTGTGTTGGGGACCCTTGAACTCTGTCTTCTGATTCTGTACAAAATGTGTAATTAACTGCAGTCACCCTCCTGCACTGCAGGACATGAATTCTTATTCCTCCCATCCACCTGTATTTTGGTGCTGATCCTGGGCCTTCACCATCTCCCTAGTCCATTCTTCTATCCTCTATTTCTATGAAATCAACTTTTTTTAGTTTCTGCATTTGAATGAGAAATACAGTAATTGTCTGTGTTCCACTTTCTTCATGTAACATAATGCCTTACATTCCCATCTATATTGCCACAAATGACAGGATTTCACCCTTTCTTCTGGCTAAATAATCTTCTCAGATATATACATATATGCCGTATTTTCTTTATCCATTCATCCAATAATGGACATCCCAGCTAATTCCATATCTTTGCTATTGTGACTAGTGCTGCAACAAATGTGAGAGTAGCTCTTTTAACTGATTTCATATCCTTTGAATACATCCAGTAGTGGGACAGCTGGATCCTATCTAAGTTCTTTTTTTATTTTGCTATTATATCCATTTTCTTTTTTATTTAGAACTTTTAATTAACATAAAGAGAACAGATTTAATGTGGCTCACAGATACAATTCTAAGAATATAATGATACTTCCCCTCCTTCCTCTCTCTCACCACCTCCCCCTCCCTTTCTTTCTATTTTAATTTTTACAATAACATATTTTTAATTTCCTTTAGAGTCAAAGGCTTAATGCTCTGCTAAATAAAGAGTTCAACAAGTAAAAAATAGAAAGACCACTTTCAGCAGGAATATAGACAAGGACTATAAACAATAATCAAATCCATAGATGTCCCCTTCACTCATATACATTAAAAAATTAGACTCTGTGTATTGACTACCACAAAGCATAGAAAACATGTAATATTTGTCTTTATGGGTCTGGCTTATTTCAATAAGCTATAATGATCCCCAGTTGCATCCATTTTATTGCAAAAGTCAGAATTTCATTCTTTTTATGGCTGAGTAGTATTCCATTGTGTGTATATACCACATTTTCTTGATTCAGTCATTGGTTGATGGACATCTAGGTTGCTTCCATCTCTTAGTTTTTGTGAATTAGTTATTATAGAAGTGGGAGTACAGGTAAATCTTTCATATGCCGATTTTGTTTCCTTTGGGTATGTTCATGGGATGGGATAGCTGGGTCATATGGAAGATCTACTCTTAGCTTTCTGAGGCATCTCCCTACTGTCCTCCATAATGGTTGTGTGGTTTACATTCCTACCAACAATGTACTGGGGTATCATTTTCTCCGTATCCTCGGCAGCATTTTTTCAGGATGATAGTCACTGTAACTGGGGGAAGATGATACCTCACTGTGGCTTTTATTTGCATTTCCCTGATGGGTAGTAATCCGGAACCCTTTTTCATGTGTCTGTTGGCCATTTGTATTTTATCCTTTGAAAAATGCCCTTTCAGGCTGATGCTGTAGTGTAGTGGGTAAAGCCGTAGCCTGCAGTGACAGCAACCCATATGGGCACCAGTTTGAGTCCCGGCTGCTCCACTTCCAATCCAGCTCTCTGCTATGGCCTGGGAAAGCAGTAGAAGATGGCCCAAGTCCTTGGGCCCCTGCAACTTCGTGGGAGACCCGGAGGAATCTCTTGGCTCCTGGCTTCAAATCGGCTCAGCTCTAGCTGTTGCATCCAACTGGGGAATGAACCAGCAGATGGAAGACATTTCTCTCTCTCTCTCTCTCTCTCTCTGCCTCTGCTTCTCTGTGTAACTCTTTCAAATGAATAAATAAATATGTAAAAAAAATAAAAATGCTTATTCATGTCCTTTACCCATTTCTTAACTGGATTGTTTGTCTTGTTGAGTTTCTTATATATTCTGGATATTAACCCTTTATTAGATGCAATGTTTGCAAATATTTTCTCCCATCCTCTTCACTTTTTGAGGGTTTCCTTTGCTGTGCAGAAATTTCTTAGCTTGATGTAATCCCATTTGTCTATTTTTGCTTTTAGTGCCTGTGCTTCTGGGATCTTATCCAAGATATCTTTGCCTTTGCAAATGTCTTCCAGAATTTCCCCTATGTTTTCCTCTAGTAATTTCATGGGTTCAGGTCATAGGTTTAGATCCTTGAATTGATTTTCGTATAGGGTGTAAGGTAGGGGTCTTGTTTTATACTTCTGCATGTGGAAATCCAATTTTCCCAACACCATTTGTTGAAGAGACTGTCCTTTTTTTAGGGAATGATTTTAGCTTATTTGTCAAAGATTAGTTTGTTGTAGATGCTTGGGTTAATTTCTGGGTTTTCTCTTCTGTTCCATTGGTCCACAAGTCTATTTTTGTCCTAGTACCTGGCTGTTCTGATTACATAGCCCTATAGCATGTCTTGAACTCTGGTATTGTGGTGCCTCTGGCTTTGTTTTTATTGTTTAAGATGGCTTTGGCTATTCTGGGTCTCTTGCATTTCCTTATGAATTTCAGAATTTTTTTTAGATATGAGAGCAATGTCTTCGGTAGTAAGTTCTTTCTTAAAAAATCTTCCTCTCTCGAGGCCAGCACTATGGCAAAATGGATTAAAGCCCCAGCCTGCAGCGCTGGCATCCCATATGGGCACTGGTTGGAGTCCAGGCTTCCCATCCAGCCTCCTGCTAATGCACCTGGGAAAGCAGTGGAGGATGGCCCAAGTACTTGGGCCCCTGCACCCACATGGGAGACCAGGAAGAAGCTCCTGGTTTCAAATCAGCTCAGCTCCACCCATTGGAGCTACTTGGGGAATGAACCAGCAGATGGAAGACTTCTCTGTCTCTCTCCCTGTCTCTACCTTTCTCTGTAACTCTTTCAAATAAATAAAAATAAATCTTTTAAAAAAAAACTCTCTTTCTCTCTCTCTCTCTCTCTCTCTCTCTCTCTCTCTCTCTCTCTCTCAATCTCAGCTGCAGAAGCAAGATGACAAAGAAACGTTATTGCTTGGAATGCATCATAATATGACACACATGCCGTGGCTTCACCTCTACACCCCACCACCTTCAGAAGTCCACCTGTGGCAAAAGTGGCTCCCCTGCCAGCAGAGAGAAGGTGTAATTGTACTGCAAAGGCTGAGAGGTGAAATACCCCAGTGAGTGGTCAACTGAGGCACCTGACATTGTATACCGCAGACTCAGGCATGGCTTCCGCGAAGGATCAACACCTGAGCCCAGGAGCCCATCTGTGGTCGCATCCAGCTCATCTTGAGAATTTCAACGATTTAACAATTTGACACTCTTGTCACTGTGTACTTACGTCTCATGAGGGATCTGTCCTTAATATGTTATCCAATGTGAAATAATGCTATTACTAGTACTGAAACAGTATTTTTACACTTTGTGTTTCTGAGTGGGTGCAAACTGATGAAATCTTTACATAGTATATATTGAATCGATCTTCTTTATATAAAGATAATTGCAAATGATTAAAAAATCTTGGTGTTAAACTGGAAATTGCATAGATAATTAATCAATTTTTTTTTTAAAAAATCATGTAGGATCTCTGTCCTTAATGTGCTGTACATTGTGAATTAATACTATAACTAGTACTCCAACAGTATTATCATTTTGTGTCTCTAGGTGAGGGCAAACCGTTGAAATCTTTATGTAATATGTACTAAATTGATCTTCTGTGTATAAAGAGATTTGAAAATGAATCTTGATGTGAACAGAAGGGGAGAGGGAGCGGGAAAGGGGAGGGTAGCGGGAGGGAGAGAAGTTGTGGGGGGCGGGGAGCCATTGTAATCCATAAGCTGTACTTTGGAAATTTATATTCTTTAAATAAAAGCTTTATATATATATAAAAAAAAGAATTTAAACGATTGGTCACACAAGAAATATTCCATCTGCTGGTTCACTCCCCACATGCCCACAGTAACCAAGTCTGGGCCAGGCCAAAGCCAGGAGCTGAGAACTCCATCTAAGTCTCCCATGTGAGTGACAGGGCCTGAAGTAGTTGAGCCATCACCTGCTGCCTCCCAAGGCTGGAATCAGAAACGAAGCCAGGCCTCAACCCCAGACTGTGTGACACAGGAGGCTAGTGTCTCATCTAAACCGCTGTGCCAAATGCCCACCCCAAGTTTGAGTTTTTGAGGAACCCTATTTCAACAGCCACACGATACATTTATTTTTCATTCAGCAAATATTTATTGAGTACATATGATAATTGTCATTACAAAGATAACTATTCCAACTAGGGTCACCCAACACATGCGGAGGCGTGTGTTAGCCTGGGCCATATTATCCAAGGATAATTCTCATTCAACATGTAATGATTGCTTTGGCTATACCGGTTATCATGAGATATGACTCCATCTCAGGTCGCCTAGTAACCCATGCCAGGTGCAGTGGGAAGCTGATGCAGTTACAGAAAGGATTGGAAAGAACATTATTTGGAGTTTCAGACATCCTCGTAGGGCCAGGTCAACATCTGCTTTCCTGGCTTGTATGAATGCTCGCACAGTTCATGTGCACGTGCAGGTGCTTCGTCTATGTTCTTTGAAGGTGGCGAAGATGAACTGAGATACGGAAAACCTGGGACCGCTGTCCGGTGGCCTGGCCCAGAGAGGTCCTGTGAGAAAAGACTGAAGGAATCGGGGTTACCAACGACACATCCCAGAAAAAAGGAAGGCGAGGGAGAATGCAGTAGCCATCTTCATGTCTAAAGGGATATGGCTCGAGTGTTTTCAACATCAGTTCTCGTCTGCTACGGACAGGACGTTAGGGAGTCACCTTCAATGGGAGCAGGAGGGACTTAGGTTAGACATCAACAGGAGAAATCTGACTGAAAGCTGTGAGCTGCTGAAAGGGAACGTGATTTGGAGAAAGCACTTGGTTATTTGAAGCACAGGGGCTGCTGACCGCTGGCGGAGGAAGCGCAGAGCGTGGGGCTTCCACGTCAGCTGTTCACCATTTGCACGCTCTTGAGTAAGTGACCTCAGCTCTCGGAGGCGCGGTTTCCTGACTTGCTACATGGGGATAATAGTCACATCCATTTACTGGATTGCTATGAGGATTAAATTAGGTTAGGTATACAACATCATTAACCCAGGGCCTGGCACAGAGTCAGGCTCACCCAGGGACAGGTGCCATTTGTTACTGTTTGTCAACCACAGTCTTACCTGGAAAACCCCCACCCTACACAGAAACACAATCAACAAACGAATATTGCCATCTTGTGAAATGACCTGAGAACTTCTGATGTGCACAATCAGAAAGTTAACTAAATATGAAAGTAAAACACCAGAGTCAGAGGAGAGATGTGGTCAGGAGCGGGGAGAGAGTGGAATGGGAGTTACAGCACAAAGCTGGTGGAGGGGCCGGTGTGTGGGCCGGCAGTCACGATGCTGGCCTCTCACAGCGGAATGCCTGGGCTTGATTCAGGCTCCGGCTCCTGATTCCGTTTCCCATCAGCGCAGGCCCTGGCAGGCAGGATTGCGTCTCCAGTAGCTCGATTCATGTCACCCACCTGGGAGACCTGGAGTTCGTTCCTAAGTCCCAGCTGTAGCCTGGTCCAGCCCTGGCTCTTTTGGACATTTGAGAATTGAATCAGTGGATGGGCGCTCCCTCTATCTCAAATAAAAAAAAAAGTTCGTGAAAAAAAGATAGAAATAAAAGACAAGCTTATTTTGCAAAAAATGAAATCCCTAAATAGCTTTCTTGGAACAGACTTTTTCCATGAAGTTCTTGAAGACCTCTCATACTCATGAATTTCCAATTTTTTTTGCATCAAAATAAACTTGTATTACTGAAATTCTTCACAAACCTTCTGAAGTACCCTGGTGTGCGAGCACTCAGAATCTAGAAACTGTTTGCCCTTGATAGGATAAGGGAACGTTAACTTTTAAATAAAAGGTTAAAAAAAAAAAAACACCACAAAACTCTGTAAGAGTTGTCAGGTGGGAGAAACTGCTTGAAATTACTGTGGGCAAACAGGCAGATGAGAATCACCTCCTTACGGCGCCGCGGCTCACTAGGCTAATCCTCCACCTGTAGTGCCTGGCTCCCCAAGTTCTAGTACCGGTCAGGGCGCCGGATTCTGTCCCAGTTGCTCCTCTTCCTGTCCAGCTCTGGCCCGGGAGTGCAGTGGAGGATGGCCCAGGTGCTTGGGCCCTGCACCCCATGGGAGACCAGGAGAAGCACCTGGCTCCTGGCTTCGGATCCACGCAGTGCGCCGGCCGTAGCGGCCACTTGGGGGTGAACCAACGGAAAAAGGAAGACTTTTCTCTCTGTCTCTCTCTCTCTCACTGTCCACTCTGCCTGTCAAAAAAAAAAAAAAAAAAAACACCTCCAATAATGTACAAATGCACTCACTCTTGGTTGTCTCAGGCAATGATCAATTTCAATTATTCACAATTGTGACGCTCTTTGCTTTTATTGGTAAAACATTTCTAGGCCATGACTTTGAATACGCGTCAGCTTCAGAAAAGTTATTTATTTCTAACATTTTGAATTCACCCACAAAACAGTTCTCTGCATCGTGATTATATGTGATAAACCATACTTCGTAGCAATTATAACTCTGCAGCACATTTAACTTACTAATATTTATTGAAATATTTTTAGCTGCAAAAACATTTTATGTTCACTATTATTTATTAATGCCCTGTTTTAAAATATTACACATAAAATTTATTCCAGTGCACATTAGTAAATAAATTATGCTTGTAATTTCTAATGCATTTTTAATTATAAATTTATCCATGTCTACCTTTATTTATGATAGCCGTGTCTCACTGTTGAACATACTGTATATTAATGGAGACACTGTTAATTATGCATTCTTGGAAGTTGCATTCGACAAAACATACGAGTTGGTTTTTTACATTCTAAGGACTGTTAACATCAATTAATTTAGGAGTTGGTCCTCACTACCAGCTAACATTAAAGCAAGGAAAGATACTAGCAGAAGCTGGTAAAGAGCCTTAATTTTGGAAAGGAACTACACTTGACATACACATGTAGCCACAGACCTTCATTTGTCACCCCAAGTACCTAAAAAGGGATACTCATTAGAAATAACATTCAGCGGGAAAACAGAACAAAGCTGGATAAATCTTGGCCTAGCCCCCTGAACTCATCTATCCCTAAAGAGGATTCTCAAAGTGTATGTTTAACATTTTCTGGCTGGGTAATTTTGTGCTTCTCTTCTACCCACCAAACTGACCTTGTTACAAGCAACACGTTTGCTTTACAACTTTTATTTATTTTCATTTTACTGAATGACAGAGAGAGAGAGAGAGAGAGAGAGAGAGAGAGAGAGAGAGAGAGAGAGAGAGGCAGACAGAGATCTTCTACTGTCTGGTTCACCCCACACAATGCCCACAACAGCCAAGACTGGGCCAGGCTCCAGCTAGGAGTCTGGAACTTACTCTGGATCTCCCCCATGGTGAGCAGGGACCCAAGTACTTTAGCCATCGTACACTGTTTCCCAGGGCACACGTTAGCAGGAAGCTGGATCAGAAGTGGAGTAGTCAGGATTCAAACCAGGATGTGAGTGCTCCAAGCAGCGCCTAAATGCTGCACCAAACACCCATCCTGTAAACACCCCTTACACTGATACACTTAAATATGTTTAAAGATTTATTTATTTATTTGAAAGGTGGAGTTAAGAGAGAGAAAGAGAGAGACTTCTTCTATCTGCTGGTTCACTTCCCAAATGGCTGCAATGGCCAAGGCTGTGCCAGGCCAAAGACAGGTGTTTTCTCGAGGCCTCCTATGTGGGTTCTGGGACCTAAGCACTTGGAGCATCCTCTGTTTCTTTCCTTGGCACATTAGCAGGGAGCTGGATTCAAAGTGGCGTATCCGGGACTCAAACCAGCGCACTATGGGATGCCAACATCACTGGCAGCAGCTTAACTCACTGTGCCACAACTATGGCTGCTATACATTTAGATTTTACATAAACTCCGTGGTACAAAGCTTATATTTTGAAAACACATATTTCAAAAGGAGAAGAAGCCATAATTGGGAAAATGCCAGGAAACATACTCACACATATGAAATAGTATTTGCAGAGAAATAATATTTCCAGACAAAGTGAAAGGAGCCTCCATTTGCCCATAGCTTTGGGAGGCTTTGAAAGAGAGTCACTTTTATCCTGTTTTGTTTACTCTCTGTTTGCTGTCATGTGTTGTGTAGAGTGGTATTTTCCCAGTGCTAATTACACTTATTCAACATAAGATTTCCAACTGCTCCATTCTACTTGCAGGTTTGGAGCACCTGCGCATTTAACATGCCTTTACCAACCGTTAATGGTGTTTTAAGCTTTTAGTACTCCTATATGAAAGAAGAAATATCATTTCCTCGTGGCCTGTCAGGGATACAGATGTGTGTTTAAAGAACAAAGTGGGGGAGCAGCACTGTGGTGCAGCTGGTAAAGCTGCCGCCTGGAGTGCTGGATTCCATATGGGCACCAGTTCAAGATCTGGCTGCTCCTCTTCTGGTCCAGCTCTCTGCTGTGGTCTGGGAAAGCAGTAGAAGATGGCCAAGTCCTTGGGCCCCTGCACCCACGTGGGAGACCCAGAAGAAGATCCTGTCTCCTGGCATTGATTGGCACAGCTCCGGCCATTGCAGCCATCTGGGGAGTGAACCAGTGGATGGAAGACCTCCCTCTCTCTCTGCCTCTCTGTAACTCTACCTTTTGAATAAAAATAAATAAATCTTACAAAAAAAGAATGAATAGGAGGCGCTGGCGTTGTGGCATAGGGGGTTAAGCCACTGCCTGTTATGCCATCATCCTATCAGAGTGCTGGTTTGAGTTCCAGCTGCTCCCCTTCTGATCCAGCTCCCTGCTAATGCACCTGGGAAGGCAGCAGAGGATAGGCTAAGTATATTGGAGCATCTGCCACCCATGTGGGAGACCTGGATGAGTCCTGGCTTTGCCTGATCCACTTTTTTTTTTTTTAAAGATTTATTTATTTATTTATTTGAAAGTCAGAGTTACACACAGAGAGAAGGAGAAGCAGAGTTACAGAGAGGCAGAGAGAGAGAGAGAGAGAGAGAGAGAGAGAGAGAGAGAGAGAGAGAGTCTTCTATCCACTGGTTCATTCCCCAATTAGCCACAATGGCCAGAGTTGCACCTATCTGAAGCCAGGAGCCAGGAGCTTCTTCCAGATGTACCATGTGGGTGCAGGGGCTCAAGGACTTGGGCCATCTTCTACTGCTTTCCCAGGCCATAGCAGAGAGCTGGATCAAGTGGAGCAGCTGGGACTCAAACCAATGCCCATATGGGATGCTGGCACCGCCGGCAGCAGCTTTACCTGCTCCACCACAGTGCCAGCCCCATGACCCATTCGTGACTGTTGCAGCCATTTGGTGAGTTAACCAGCAAATGGAATATCTTTCTTTTTCTCTCTCGCTGTTGCTGTGCCTTTCAAATAGTTAAATAAATAATCTTCTTTAAAAAAAGAACGAACAGGAGAAGCTTCCAGGAGGAAGAAGGACATGGGTCTTGTCTTCTAGATGCACGAGACACATATAAAAATGGCCAACAAGGCGTATTCAAGGTTATTTCAAAAAGCTTATGGGAAATGGCATCCAAAGCTAGGTCTAGAGATGTTTGAAATCGATGCACAGCTTTTTCATTGTATATATTTTCCAGGAACCTTTGGAAGGCACTTTATACATATACACAAAAGCACACATATGCATGCCTATATTTGAAAATATATGAGGGGGTCTCAGAAGTTCATGAAAATATGTATTATGGAGAAATTATGCATGGATTTAAAAAACCATTTGTGCCTAAACTTACCCTCAAATTCAATTTCCCATAAGCTTTTAGAAGTACCCTGGTGTGAATAAATATCCACAATAAATGTTTTTCTAAAAAGACACTTGTGGGGCCGGCGCTGTGGTGTAGCGGGTACAGCTGCTGCCAGCAGTGCTCGCTTCCATATGGGCACCAGCTCGAGACCCGGCTGCTCCACTTGCCACCCAGCTCTCTGCTGTGGCCTGGGACAGCAGTAGAAGACGGCCCAAGTGCTTGGGCACCCATATGTGAGACCCAGAAGAAGCTCCTGGCTCCTGGCTTTGGCTCGGCACAGCTCTGGCTGTTGCGGCCATCTGGGGAGTAAACCAGCAGATGGAAGACCTCTCTCTCTCTCTCTCTATCTCTCTCTCTGCCTCTCTATAACTCTGCCTTTCAAATAAATAATAAATAAATCTTTAAAAAGACATTTGCACATTGAGGCTTTTCCTTTATTTATTTTTAAGATCTTGGCCAGTGCTATGGTTCAATAGGTTAATCCTCCATCTGCGGCACCAGCACACCGTGTTCTAGTCCCGGTTGGGGTGCCAGATTCTGTCCTAGTCGCTCCTCTTCCTGTCCAGCTCTCTGCTGTGGCCCGGGATTGCAGTGGAGGATGGCCCAAGTCCTTGGGCCCTGCACCTGCATGGGAGACCAGGAGAAGCACCTGGCTCCTGCCATCAGATCAGTGCGGTTCACCGGCCACAGTGCGCCGGCCGTGGCGGCCATTGGAGGGTGAACCAATCAAAAAAGGAAGACTTTTCTCTCTGTCTCTCTCTCACTGTCCACTGTGCCTGTAAAAAAAAAAAAAAAAAAAAAAAAAAAAAATCTTATGCATTTATTCGTTAGAAAGTCAGAGGAAGAGAGATCTTCCATCTGCTGTTTCACTCCCCAGATTCCCCCCAAAACAGCTGGAACTGGACTGGGCTGAAGCTGGGAATTCAATCCAAGTCTTCCACATTTGCTTTAGCAGGATGCTGGAGTCAGGAGCTGGAAACTGAGACCAGGTACCCTGCTGTGGGACACAGGCATCTAACCAGCCTCTACAGCACTAGACCAAACGCCTGCCCAGAGGCTTATCCTTTCAGAATCGTGCCTCCACATTACACAGAAAGCCAAGGGAGCCACTGGCAAGGCCAGAGGGGAAAGCCGGGACACTGGCGAATCTCGGCAGCCATCCAAGTAAGACCCTCTTAGTTTCTCATCCTTCTAGCTGCTGTCTGACTGCGATTGCATGAGTGAACTTAGGCAAGTGTGGTGGCAGAAACACCCATCAACACACAGAACCCTGAGAAATAATAACTACATGAGCAGGAGTTTACTGAATGGAGAGGGAACAGGCAATCGCAGCTGGAACACGGTGTGAGGACAGCAAAGGCGTAGAGACCTGCTCCTTGCTGGCATCTCGCATGCCAGACCACCAGGGCATTTCCTGTATGCCAGGCACTGTTCTATGTATTCTTCATGCCTTAAACCTCTGTATCCTCACAACAACCCAGAGAAGGGAATGAAGACACAGAGAGGGCAAATAGCTTGTTGAAGGCCAGCGGGAAGATGTCTTTGAACCTCCATTCGCTGATCTTCTTCTAGATCCAGGACTCAGAAGGAAAGAAGCCCCCAACTCTTAGTTTGGCTTCCTTCCCAAGCTGTGAAGCCTGATTGTCACAGGCATGCAGAGGGATGTGCAAGATAGCTCTCGCCAGCCTGCCTCGCCGTGCGCCTGGATCAGGAGAGCAGTCGATGTCAGCTTTGCTCTGCCTGACATTTGCAGCCTCTGCTACGACACCGGTTCTCTGGAGGCTTGCGCCATCCACTTGCCCTGTCCTGTCTCCCGCTCGTCTCCCCGCCTCCTCAGTGGTGTTCCTAGGCTGCAGAGCAGGGAGAGAAGCACCTCTGGTTTCCTTTTCACCCACTATCCTGGGAGGTTCCGTTGTCCGTGAGCATCTCCACACCCTGGCTCTCTCATTGTCAAGGCTGTCCCCGGCCCCTCCCTCTCACGCCTCTCCACCTGCACTATTGGTCAGACAGCTCTGACAACCACCTCCACCTGTGCCCCGCTCCACCGGAGGCTCTCATTACACCTGTTGTGGCCAGTGACACCAGCCGTCTGGACTCCTGCCACTTCCACAGCCAGCACACATTCTGTGGCCCTTTGTGTGAGGCACTGTTAAAAGGTGAGATCTTAAATTTCTTGACCCCCATCACACCTGCCTGGGGAAACCTCTTCCTTGGATTAATCCAACTTCTCACTTTGTGCTGTGCTGCTATGTTAAGTGCTCAAGTCAACTACAGGAAAAACACACAGACCATTATATTAATAACCCCTAAGTTAAGGATCTCCATTCTCCACTGGGCCCTCAACTCTGTCCTTGAAATCTTACCTTATTTCCCAGCATGCCAGCTTGTCAGAGGAACTCATATTTTATTCTTTAAAATTTATTTACTTGAAAGGCAGAGAGAGAGCAAGCGAGCGAGAGCAAGTGAGCAAAGCTTTCATTTGCTGACTCACTCCTCAAATAGCCACATTGGCAGGGGCTGGACCTGGTGAGACCAAGAGCCAAGAATTCTATCTGGGGGCCGGTGCTGTGGCGTAGTGGGTAGGCTGCCACCTGTAGTGCCAGCATCCCATATGCGTGCTGGTTCAACTCCCTGCTGCTCCACTTCCGGTCCAGCTCTCTGCTATGTCCTGGGAGAGCAGTAGAAGATGGCCCAAGTCCTTGGGCCCCTGCATCCACCTGGGAGACCTAGAAGAAGCTCCTGGTTCCTGTCTTCAGATCGGCACAGCTCCAGGTGTTGCGGCCAACTGGGGAGTGAACCAGCGGATGGATGATCTCTCTCTCTGCCTTCCATGTGTAACTATTTCAAATAAATAAATTTTTTTTTAAAGGAATTCTATCTGGGTCTCCCACATGGGTGGCAGGGACTCACTCGTGCCATCATCTGCTGCTTTCCCAGGCACGTTAGCATGGAGCTTGACCCCAAGTGGGGCAGCTGAGATCTTTACCCAGACTCCAATATGAGATGCTGGCATTGCTGTTGGTGGCTTAACCTGCTTCTACACAGTGCCCACTCCGGAACTGTTTTAACCCATAGTCAAATAACTTCTTGAGGGCAGAGTTTCTGGCTTTTTTACAACTGAATCTCCAGTGCCTAGGCTGGGCACCAATAAGTACCTGCTAATTGACAGGTGTAGTAACAGTGGTAAGCACTCAGTATTAGGCACCTGCTTGGCTGCATTCTATGGATCTATGTATTAGCTCACTTAATCCTCACAACAGTTATGACTTTTTTGTTTGTCTTTTTTTAAAGATCTATTTTATTTATTTTATTTATTTGAAAGTTAGAGTGACAGAGATAGGTAGAGACAGAAAGAGATCTTCCATCTGTTGGTTCATTCTCCAAATGACCATGATGGTTGGGGCTGGGCCAGGCCAAAGCCAGGAGCCAGGAACTCCAGCAGGATCTCCCACATGGGTGCAGGGGTCCATGTGCTGCTTTCCCAGGAGCATTAGCAGGAAGCTGGATGGGAAGTGGAACAGCTGGGACATGAACCAGCACTCTGTATGAGAACTGGCATTGCAGGCTGCAGCTTAACCTACTGTGCCACAAGGTCCGGCTCCGTTACTTTTGATTTCCATTCTACAGATAAGGAAATTTAAAGAGGTAGCTTGGGGAGACGAAGCTACACAACTTCCAAGTGGCAGAGAGTGCTCAGTCTTTAGACTCCATGAGTGAGCCGCAGGTCCAGTCGATTTCGATTTCACACAGGTCCTGACCGTGTGCGGGACGCTCGGGCAGCTGGGTTTCAGACTGGAGCCCAGGAAAGAGGAGAAAACGCAGCGAAAGGTTTGGGGGAAGTGGGGGAACCTACCCAACCTTTCAGTCCGCCCGGCCGTTCCGGCAGAGCGCCCCCGACAAGTCCTCTCCTGGAACCACGGAGGGCAGGTGCAGGGCGCCCGCACCCACCGTGCCCAGCCAGCACCCAGCACCCCGCGCCTCCCTGCCGTCCTGCCGCGGCCCCGCATCTCGGCACTACACGTAATGAGAGGTCGCGGCACCTCCTGCGGGTGCGTGCTGTCACCGCTCTGCGGCCCCGCACCCCGTCTGATTCTCACAGCCATCCCGTCATCCCGGAACTGCTGCTGCGGACGGGAAGGCCGAGGCTCAGAGCGGGCAGTGTCCCGGGATACGCTGCAAGTCAGAAGCGGCATTCGAACCCAGGGCTTTCGGATACACGCGCTAGGCTGCCTCGTTCCTCATTTCTGGATGAACTGGGGGCTCTTCTCTTTGGAAGTGGAAAGAAGGAGGACTCCACGGGGAACGCTGATTTCCGTTCCAGGAAAGCCGTGCGCGAGCGAATCTCGCCGGGATTCCCAAGCTCGGACCCAGGCCTCTACCGACACCGGAGAAGAACGCGCATGCGCACGGTCCCCCGCCCCCCGGGAAGTAGCGCTCGACTCTGGAGCTTGCGCACTGCGTTCCGCAGCCAGCGGCGCCTTCCTGGTCGGAGACTTCCGGTGCGCGGGGGTGCGGTTCCGGGTCGTGGCGCGGCTCGGGGCAACAGGGCTGCTGCTCGGCCGGTCGGCGGCGGCGAGCAGCCGGGACATGAGGGCTAGTCCGGGCGACGGCAGCTGAGAGGGCCGGGAGGAGCACCGGTCCCCGCGGATCCCGAGAGTGCAGAGTCGGGGCAGGGGCCGGGAGGCGTGGGGGAGCCGGGCCCTCCTCTCAGGAACGTTTCCCAAGGCCAGCCCGGCCCGTAGTGTGGAAGCAGCTTCAGGTAAAGGTTGCCCCAGCCGCCAGCTCCCTTGCCCGCCCGCCTGCCCGCCGGCCGGCCAGCTCGGCCTCTCACGGGGCCTGGCGGCTCGGATCCCCGGCGCCGCCTGCCCAGCGGGCCGCCCGTCAGGCCCCTCTCCGCTGGCCAGCGGCAGCCGTTCCCTGGCCCCTCAGGAGCGGAGGCTGCGGTGCACCTGACATGGGGGTGTGGACCCCGCCGTGGGGGTGGGGGCGTGGGCGCAGGCGGCTCCTGCGGGTCCTGTAGGCGCCCCGCTCTTCACCGTGTGAACGTAGACTCCTTAGAGTGTGTGTGGCCCCGTCTCGTCCCCCTGAGCGGATGAACAGCCCGCTGAGTTTGTTAGCTGGAACTTTGGGTCAGGTGCTTTTTTTTTTTTTTAATTTTTGTGGGAGTCTTCTGGATCTGTTTAAGGCTGGAGAAAAAATTGTGTTACACAAGGGTGGTATTTTAACCAGAGACACCCCCTCCCCAAATTGACTCAGAAATCGGATAAAACTGCATTCTGAATGAATGCGAGTGCTCTTTGAAGCCCACCAAAGTGGCACCGTGGAAAGCATCGTGCTGTTGCAAACCCGAGTCAGCAAAGCTGAAAACTTCGCAGGTGTGACCCAGTGGCGGTACACCGCTGGAGAGAGCCGGACTTCTCGTCTGTTTGGACAGGCAGGCGGGGGTGGGTCTTCAGGGTTAAAACCCACCAGGACAGCTAAAGAGGCGCCGTGCTGTCGTCTCGGGTGCTCCGGTGGTGCCGGGAGCGCCCTTGATGACGTGATAATGGTTTTCATCCTCCAGCGTACCCACGTGCAAGCTCTCTGGGCCCGTGGGGTGTGCTGTAGCCCCTCTCCCTTGCAGCTGGGTGCTCACTCCCACCGTGGGCTGCCGTGGGCCAGACCACACTCGTGCCTGTGCGCCCCTGAGCTGGCTCGGGGCAGAGGCCCCCACTCGCATCCGTTGCTCGAGGCTCTCACGTCGCCCTAGTCCTTTCCTGTCTTTGGCAGGGCGTGGGAAGGTCTCCCCTTTTCTGGGCGTCCTCTCGGGAAGCGTCCCTTGGCCTAGCTGAAGCTGGCCTCCCTCACCCAGTTTGGGACAACCCCAGCTAGAAATGATTTCTCTAGAATCCTGTAAGCACTCATTGTTGTATTTACAGTTATTTCATTTGGCAGACAGTTACTGAGTGTGGGTGTGTGCCCGGGCGGTGCTAAGCAGTGTGCAGATACATCAGACTGGGTTCTGGCCTGCGGGGAGCTCAGCGTAGTGAGACATAAGGAAATTATGATTCCAACAGAGTGATCAGCACACTGAGTTCTTTTGTGATACATTTGTGCGCAGGGGGATTGGTCGTTCACTTTTGAGGGATGGGATATGGCCAGGGGATGCTTTGTAATACAGACTTTATTCAGTATTTATGTATTGCATGTTAAATATCAGTTTTTCTTGTTTTATTATTTTAACCTCAATTTGTAGATTAGGAAGACTTAGGATAAATGATGTGACTGATACAAGACAATCATGGTCAAACCCAGATCTGTCTGATGCTTAAATCTGTACTTTCCCATTACTTGGCTTGCCTTCTTTCTCATCCCATAGCTATCTAATCAAGAACATCCTGAAACTATACAAAGGAAAAAATATGAATATTGAAGTGGATGGTACTGAGAATCATTTGAATGTAGCACAGCCTTCCAAGGCAAGTTGGTAGTAGCTGATCACCTCAACTTTGAATATGGGCAAAGAAGATAGTCTGGAGAATTAGCATGGGCTCTGTGTTCAATTCCTGGTCTCTCTTCTGACTAGATAAGTGACCTTTGGCAAGTTTCTTAACCCTAGGCATCATTTTCCTCAACTAGGCGGAGGGATGAGGGATGATACTGACCTCACAGGTGTTCAGGATATGTAGTGAGCTACTGTGGATAAAGGGCCTGGTGTAGGTTGGCATCCCTGATCCAAAAATCTAAAATCTGAAATTTTCTTTTTTAATTTTTTTTGAGAGGCAAAAGGCCACGCAGTTCCCAATCACTGGTCCACTCTCCGAATGCCTGCAATGGCTGGGGCTGGGCCAGGGCCGAAGTCAGGAGCCAGGAGCTCAGTCAAGTCTCCCACATGGATGGCAGGAACCCAGGCCCTTGTGTTCTGATTGCATCAGCAGGAAGCTGGGAGTCAGGAGCTGGGGATGGGTAGGGACCCCAGGTGCCTTGACATGTGGGCTTCTCAAGTGGGTCCCAGCCACCAAGCCAAACGCCCACCCCCCAAGAGCAGAAACTTTGACACTACATGACTATCAAAAAGCTTCAGTTTTTGGAGTATTTGGAATTTTGGGTTTTTGGATTAAGCCTATGGAAATACTTCAAAATCTGAAAAAAATTAAAATCCTATATAGTTCTGGTCTCAGATATCTTTTTTAAGATTTATTTATTTATTTGAAAGAGTTACACAGAGAGGAGAGGCAGAGAGAGAGAGAAGTCTTCTATCTACTGGTTCACTCCCCAGCTGGCCACAATGGCTGGAGCTGTGCCTATCTGAACCCAGGAGCCGGGAGCTTCCTCTAGGTCTCCCACAAAGGTGCAGGGGCCCAAGCACTTGGGCCATCTTCTACTACTTTCCCAGGCCATAGCAGAGAGCTTGATCAGAAGTGGAGCAGCTGGAACTTGAACCGGCACCCATATGGGATGCCAGCACTGCAGGCGGTGGCTTTACTCGCTATGCCATAGCGCCGGCCCTGGGTCCCAAATATTTTGGATAAGACATTCAACTTGTGCATGGTAAAGCCTCCAAGACGACAGTTGTGAAATTCAGAGGAATAATGTCTGTGACGTAGCTCTAGAGTGTGGATGAGCCACAGCCTGAGTAAAGCAAGCCGTTACCTCTTTGAGCAGAGTGTCGGGGTAAAGGGAGGGGCAGCAGGGGTCAGAGTCTGGCAGATTGAGTGCCAGGCAAGAGGGGGAAATTCTAGTGGTCTTGCTTTTTTTTTCCTAAATAATTTATTTCTTTGAAAAGTTACAGAGAGGGAGAGACAGACCTTCCATCTGGTTCACTCCCCAAATGGCCAGGGCTGGGCCAGGCTGAAGCCAGAAGCTTCTTCTGGGTCTCCCACATGGGTGCAGGGGCCTAAGGACTTGGGCCATCTTCTGCTGTTTTCCCAGGCACATTAGCAGGGAGCTGGATCCTGAGTGGAGCAGTTGGGACTTCAGCCAGCACTCTCGTATGGGATGCCAGTGTTGTAGGTGGCCATTTAACTCATGATACTACAACACCAGCCCTGGAAATTCTAGTTTCTGCTCATAACGTTCACACTTAAATACTATGAGGATGTATGATTTACTCAGCAGGGTCAGGCTAAATGTTATCCCCTGGGGACACAAAGAAGAATAAAACCAGGTCACCTCCCTGAGGTTGACATTACAGTGGAGAAATGTGTGCAGGTGAAACTGCAGTAGGTCCTGTAGGTGGTGAGTGTGGAGGCCCCACAGGTGCTGTGAGCACACAGGGTGCACACTGCTGGTCGTGCTTACTTGGGCCAGCACTGTGGTAAGTGCTTTATCTCATGTATTCTTGTGTGAGGAGGTGTTATCGGCATCCCAGCTTTACAGATGAGGAACTGGGGCACTGAGAGGTTCAGTAACTTCCCCAGGTCTGTGCAGCAGGGTGAGGAGTGAGATCGAGGGATTTTCCGCTGGGCTTTGGAATTTGTCTCTTCAGGGTTGCACCATGTTGCTTGTTCTTTGTGGTGTGGACGGGGACCCTCTGGAGAGGCTTCTAGGTAGGGCTGTTCCTTTAGCAGTGGCTTCGGCGCAGTAGTCATTGCTGGACATTTCGGTCAGTGAGGACCGCGGGAGCTTCTGTCCTGAAGGAGCTCATCACCAAGTCTGTCGCTTTAAATATATTTCTTGGGTCCAGCGTTGTGGTGTGGTAGGTTAAGTTGCCGCCTACAATGCTGGCATCCCGTATGGGTGCTCGTTCAAGTCCGGCTGCTCCATTTCCTTTCTAGCTCCCTGCTGATGTACCTGGGACATCAAATCACTTGGGCCTCTGCACCTACGTGGTAGACCTGAGTGGAATTCCAGGCTCCTGGCTTCCACTTGGCCCAGGCCTGGCCTTTGTAGCCATTTGGAAAGTGAACTAGTGGATTGAAGATCTCTCTCTCTCTCTCTCTCTCTCTCTCTTTTTCTCTGTCTTCCCTGCTCCCCACCCCCTCTCTGTATAACTCCACCTTTCAAATAAATAAATAAATCTTTTAAAAGATTGAAAGAGTTACAGAGAGAGAGTGAGAGAAAGAGAGGTCTTCCATCCACTGGTTTACTCCTCAAATGACCACGAGGACAAGAGCTGAGCTGAGCTGATCCAGAGCTAGGAGCTTCTTCTGGGTCTCCTGTGTGGGTGCAGAGGCCCAAGGACTTGGGCATCTGCTGCTGTTTTCCCAGGCCATAGCAGAGAGCTGGATGGAAGTGGAGCAGCTGGGATTGAACCAGTGTCCATATGGGATGCTGGGGCTTTAACCCACTGGCCACAGTGTCAGCCCCTAAGGAAATCTTTATATATATATTTCTTTGTGGTAGTGGTGATGGTGAGGATTTTGCTCCTTGGCTTGTAACTGAAGATTTCAGAAATTATTTTTTTAAATATATCGCCCATTGGAAATTATTTTTTTATTATTATTATTATTTTTTATTTTTTTGACAGGCAGAGTAGACAGTGAGAGAGACAGAGAGAAAGGTCTTCCTTTGCCGTTGGTTCACCCTCCAATGGCCGCCGCAGCTGGCGCACTGTGGCCGGCACACCGCACTGATCCGATGGCAGGAGCCAGGAGCCAGGTGCTTTTCCTGGTCTCCCATGGGGTGCAGGGCCCAAGCACTTGGGCCATCCTCCCGGGCCACAGCAAAGAGCTGGCCTGGAAGAGGGGCAACCGGGACAGAATCCGGTGCCCCAACCGGGACTAGAACCCAGTGTGCTGGCGCCTCAAGGCGAAGGATTAGCCTGTTGAGCCATGGCGCCGGCCGGAAATTATTTTTAAAAAAACATTTTTATTTATTTGAAAGGCAGAAAGAGAGGGATTGAGATCGAGATCTCTGTCTTCTGGTTCATTCCTCCAAAGCTCTGCAATAAGCCAGGGCTGGGCCAGGCTGAACCCTAGAGCCCAGAACTCAATCTGGGTGTCCCATGCAGTTGGCAGGGACCCAAATATTTGACCTATCATCTGCTAACTCCCTCCGTGTGTGTCAGCAAGAAGTGGGGCTCAGAAGAACAACTGGGACTCAAACCCAGGCGTTCTGGTATGGGACTCAGGCACCCCAGTGGCATGGTAACTGCTGTGCCAAACACCCTCTGTAGAATTGAGAAATTCTCACGGTCAGTGGCTTTATATGTTTCAGGCTGAGAGAATTTGCTGAAAGTCTTTTATTCTGACATATCGACCTCGTTCAGGAAACAGCGATAGATGTCAAATTGTTAACTCAGAATCTTCATTAGATTTTAAACGTCTGCCTCAGGGGTCTGCAGTCCTGTGTTGAGCATGTGCTCCGGTAGCAGCACGGGCCCTGCCGGGGCGGCACACTTGCTGCTTGCCCGCCGGTGCTTGTTGCCACCTGAGGATCCAGCGTCTCTAGGTCGTCTGGTTTTTTGCTGAAAGGATGCTGGCAACCTGGATTTTAATAAATTTAGCTAAAAAAAATTACGTTTAAGAAATTACCACATGGACCTGAACACATTTGTGAGCTGTGTACAATCCTAGGCACTCTGTTAAGCCTGGCTGCTGAATTTTGGTACCCGCTGTTCAAGGCAGGAGGTGCCACACCATGTGTCTCCTGGCAGACTGCAGAGTGAGGGAGCCTGGTAGCCCCTGCCTTTACCTTTGGGAAGTGGCAGAATGAGTACCCTTATTATATAATCCGGCAGAATTTTATGAGGGATGATGTGATGAACTTACGCATTTGTTTAGTGTTCTTAAACACTTTTATTTATTTTTTAAAAATTTATTTATTTATCTGAAAGGCAGAGTTACAGAGAGAGGGAGAGACAGACAGATCTTCTGTCTGCTGGTTCCTTCTCCAGACGGCTACAACAGTCGGGGCTGGGCCAGGTGGAAGCCAGGAGCTTCATCTGGGTCTCCCATGTGGGTGCAGGGGCCCAAGCACTTGGACCATCTTCTGCTGTTTTCCCAGGCGCATTAGCAGGGAGCTGGATTGGAAGTGGAACAGCTGGGACTTGAACTGGTGTCCATATGGGATGCCTGCATCACAGGTGGCGGCTCTGCCCCCATGGTCAGTGCGTTTTATGTTAACCAGTTCTCTTGTGTTTTGGTCTCCGCGATACAGTGAAGTGGTATTGTAAATTTGCCGAAGGCTTTTGTGTCCTTTATTTCCTTTAATCCTGTGAGATAGGTGGTATTAGAAAGGGGATAATCATAGCTTCTTGAGGCAAAGAAACTGACATCCAGCGAATCGCAGTTTAGTAGGAAGTACACTGGTACACTGGACCGAGGGACATGAATTCTGAATATAGCTATGCCTCTTACTCCCTTGGAGTTTGGTCAGGTCCCTAACAGACCTGTGGATCTTTTTTCCCCTTCTGGATGATAATGAGCAACATTCAAGTCTTGCTTAGGTCTTTCCAGGTTGCCAGGCTGTCTGATTCTAATTGACCTGCTTAAAGTCACTCAGCTGGTGGCTGACAGACCCCCGTGGGGAATGGCCCCATCTAAAGTGCTGCTCCTCCTCTCTTGACGGCAGGTAGGGAGCCAGGGAGCCACTGCTCAGCTCTTCCCTCCGCTCTTTGTTCATTGCTTCCTTCGGGAAAGGACTTTGATGGGCCAGGCGCTCCCCGAACACAAGCAGTGCTTTGTTGACTGAATATGCACAAGATTGAAAGGGGGCATAGAGACACCCCGGCAGAGTGAGAGAAATATGGTCAGGGAGTTCCCAGCCCAAGAGTTTAATTTATTTTTATTTTAATACCCAGCTTCCATAAGGTGGAAATTGAAGAAATATTGGTCTTCTAGATACATTGTTTTCATTCATATGCTATTGTATGAGGAAATAACATAGAATATAAAAATGAAGAAAATAAATCCTGAGCAGTCATTCAGAATTTATTAACTCTAGTTGGCAGCATTCTAGATATATTGGAGGAATATATTTAATATAGGAAACACAAAATTTGGACCGAAAGTAGAAAACAGTTTTAAGTAATTGAAAGTGAGAAAAATGGGAGAAACCACTTAAAAAACAAACCTGAAATTCTGGAAAGAGCAAGGAGATATTAGAGTAACTATTGGAATTAAGTTATAGTAATTGTTTTTGAAATAAATTGAATATTATGTCACATTTACTCCTAAACATTTGCAGTGTTAGATTCATAATATCCTATACTTGAGTGTACTTTTTTGAATATGCTTTTATTATTGATGCAGGCGAAATGGACTAAATGTGTAAAATTTCAAAAAAATAACATTTTTTAGTTCCCTATGGGCTCATTTTAAGGTACTGTATTATAAATACTGTTTCAGCAGAGAAGTAGGTAGAAAGTTATTTAAAGGAATTATTTTCTTTTGAAAACAAAATCTTTAAACTTTATTTGCTGACATAAAGGAGATTAACAGAGAACCGAGTTGCAGTCTTGAATCTTGAAGCAGTATGTGGTGGGGTTTTGGAGTCACACTCGGCCAGAGCCTTGCAGAGTGGGGACACTGATGCCAATCTCATAGAGTACTCGTCAGGACTAAATGAAACAGGTTAAGGACCATGGTGCTTCTGGGGACTTGCAGGAACCAGCATCTTGGGCACAGGAGGCTCAGCATGTTAGTGTAACGTAACAAGCTGTGATTCTAATGGAGTGGTTGTAAAGGAGTGAGACTCATGTTCCTGTCTGGATCATTAAATAGTTTATTCATTTCTGATCTGCTTTGTGAATTAGTATACCTGCCTACTACGGCAATATGGAAAAAGCTTTCCAGTATCTTATTTTTAGGCTATAAAATGAATTGATCTGCTAAATAACAGCACTTTCCATTTTTTTGTGCCTGTGATTACCATTTGAAATGCTTTGAACAAGGGTTATTATGTTGTCCCCATTTCCATTTTACAAATGCTGAAACTGAAGCTTAGAGAAATAAAATGATTTGAGATGTGGAGCTACCAATAATGGCAAAACTGGGACTTGAACTGTTGTCTTTCCAGTTTAAATATAGTGCTGTAGATTTGGATATTGGAACTGTCCCTCGTCTTGGGATTGTCATTGGCTCTGTTGTGATTCCTTATTCATTTAAACTTAATGATTACAGGAAGTTATCATTGGTTATGTTGTGAGAGTGCTTGGTTGAAGGTAACCTTATGCTCTGAAGTTTAAATATTTAATAAAAATCTAATACTCATTGCCGGCAAAGCTTGGTGTTGAAATGGTCACTTATATTTTGCTAGTGGAAATGTAAATTGATAAAACCTTTTCTGGAAACCAGGATTTGGCAATATGAATGTTTATCATAAGTTTTAAGGAGAAGCATGCTTGGCTTTTGAGCTTATAATTCCACTTTTAGGAATCTTTGTCAATGAAATAATTAGAGGGGTTGAAAATTTCATGTTCAAAGATGTTCATTATAAAAGCAGAGTAACGGAGACAGAGTGTTGGGGGAGAGAGAGCTGGTGTCCATTGATTCACTCCCCAAATGCCCACAACATCCAGGGGTAGGTCAGGCCAAACCAGAAGTCTGGAACTCCATCCATATCTCCTCTGTGGGTTTCAGGGACCTAAGAACTTGGACTATTACCTGCTGCCTCCTGAGATTGCATTAGCAGGAAGCTGGATTGGAAGTGAGGGAGCCAGAACTTGAACCAGGCATTCTGATGTGGGATGTGAGCATCCTTAGTGACTTAAGGCTCTGCACCAAATGCCCGCCCCAACAGATTTTCTTTTAAAGATTTATTTATTTGACAGACAGAGTGACACACACAAACACATACACACAGAGCAAGCAAGAGAGAAACAGAGGTCTTCCACACACTGGTTCATTCCCCAAATGTCTGCCATGACTTGGAATGGCCCAGGCTGAAGCTAGGAGCCTGCAACTCCTTTCAGGTCTCTCATGTGAGTGGCAGGGGCCCAAATACTTGGGTCTTCTTCTGCTGTGTTCCTGGGTGTGTTAGCAGGGAGCTGGGTCAGAAATGGAGCAGCTGGGACTTGAACAGTGTTCTGATACAGGATACTGGCTTCGCAGGTGGCAGCTTAACCCACTGCACCATAACACCATCCCCAGTTTTTAATAATTTCAGTTTCAGGTTGACATTTACAAATATGCATGGAGCCAGTGACTATCATTTCAAACAACAGAGTATTCCCTAATGCAGTTGCTTCTGAAGTTATAAATGGATTGTATTTTCTAGTGAGCTCTCACTGTGGGTTAGGAGTGGGGAACGTCCTGCCCGCGGGCCATAGGAGGCTAGTGGAATCACCTGGTCTAGCCCTGCCAAGGCAGCTGCAGGTGGACTCAGTCTTCAGAAAATCTCCAGCAGGCTGATTCTTAAGTTGATAATTTTGTATGGCTGCGAATGATGTTATAAAATCTAAGTGACCATTGATGGAGAAAAGGTTCCCCACCCCTGCATAGTTACTTTGCAGTTAGAACATGGTTTCCATGTCCTTGGCTGGCGCCGTGGCTCACTAGGCTAATCCTCCGCCTTGCGGCACCGGCAGACCGGATTCTAGTCCCGGTCGGGGCATCGGATTCTGTCCCGGTTGCCCCTCTTCCAGGCCAGCTCTCTGCTGTGGCCCGGGAGTGCAGTGGAGGATGGCCCAGGTGCTTGGGCCCTGCACCCCATGGGAGACCAGGAGAAGCACCTGGCGTGGTGCGCCAGCCGCAGCGTGCTGGCCGCGGCGGCCATTGGAAGGTGAACCAACGGCAAAGGAAGACCTTTCTCTCTGTCTCTCTCTCTCTCATTGTCCATTCTGCCTGTCAAAAAAAAAAAAAAAAAACATGGTTTCCATGTCTTGACTAAGATTCCCAGGCCAGGCTCCCCAGTATCTTAAGACAACATCCTTGAAGACTAGTATTCATGTTGGTACTGATGCACCGTTGCTGCCATCACTTCTTCAGTGGCTAATGGGACAGCGAGTAGGCTTGTGACATCTCTGTCCTTGTTTTCTTTCCTTTTTTAAAAAATATTTATTTATTTATTTGAAAGTCAGAATTACACAGAGAAGGAGAATCAGAGAGAGAAGTCTTCATCCGCCATGTAATTCCCCAGATGGCCGCAATGGCCGGAGCTGCATTGATCCAAAGCCAGGAGCCAGGAGCTTCTTCCAAGTCTTCCCACACAGGTGCAGGGGCCCAAGGACGTGGGCCATCTTCCACTGTTTCCCAGGCCACAGCAGAGAGCTGGATCGGAAATGGAGCAGCCAGGACTGCAACTGGTGCCCATATGAGATGTCAGCACTGCAGGTGGCGGCTTTACCCATGACGCCACAATGCCAGTCCCCCTTATTTTCAGAGAACATAATCCTATTGCCAAGAAGTTGAGATTGGCCATTGAATAGAGAGCTCTTTTATGAGTTGATTGCTTATATATTGGGAAGTTCTTTTTGGTATGGAAAATTATAAGTGTGTTAGAAAAGATAAACAGGCATGATGAAATTTTAAAGGCTTTATTTGAACAGATAGTGATTTGTGAACCACACAGTCCTATATAGGAAGAACATGGAAGTAGAAACAGAAAATATTTGGTTATTATTACAGTTGACTTATTTGGTCTATCCTATTGAAGGTCCCTATAATTTTGTCAATTGCTTTCTACTGGTTGAGCTTAAATTCTGTTATTATTTAATACACACGTGCACAAGAATTAGTACAAGTTGAGTTTTGCTTATGTTTGCAGATCAAGCAAGGTATCTTGATTCACTTTGCTCAGGGATTCTTTAGGCCTCATCTCTGTTCTATTTGCTTTAACAAGAATGAATTTCTATCTCACTTTTTATTTTGTTAAGGAAAAATTGATCAAAGTTTGGATTTAAATTTTTTCTGGTAATAGTAGTCATTATGAACATTAAACTGTCGTGAATTGTTGCCTTTTATTCTTTTCTAATTATTATACATTTTATAACTGAAATGGTTTCATCATGTACAATTAAGCCTGTTGACCAGTTTGATTTTTTTTGATGTGCATGATCATTCTTGCATATAGAAATAAAAACATGCAAAAGATTTAATGAAGTATTTGAATGTATTTAAATTAGAAAAATATCAGGCAAGTTGTTTCTTTTGTAAACTGCTTCCGTCCAAAGCATTCTTTATATTATCAGAATGAAAAATGACAGCACTTTGTCATCTGTTCAAATTGATATTGCACTCTTTGCAATGACAGCTGAAAAGGCCCACAGGTGCCATATAAAGAGGTGACCATGTTGTCATATTTCATTTCGGCATCCCTCTGCAAAGCCATAATTACCTAATTAGGTTGTTAATTAGGAGATTAGCATTTCACTATATTGATAGAATGCTCTGTACTGGCGTGGGGCTAGATACAGATTTGTCTGCCCTAATTTATAATCTCTGCCTGTTTTGTACTTATTTATTTGCTTAAGATCCTGGTGTGGAGCAGTTCAGTTTACCTGAGAAGCAGTTTGTTTATAAGCTAATGAAGCTTTGATCACTGGATTAAGGTTGCTGAGTTAAAATATGAACCGAATTAAAAATGTCACGTCTTTACAATGACAATAAAAATTCCAACTTGGTATAACTTGTATTTCTGTTAGCCTGGGCAACACATATATGGTGAGAATTCAAATTGTTGCTGTAAAATGCAAAAGGTAAAAAACTAAATCTGAAATATGCTTGATTTATGTAAAATAGACAAGAAAATTATTTGTCTTTAATGACAATATTATTTATACTTGAGACTTACAAAATATGTTAAGTGTTTTGAATGTGTTTCAGAAACTGAAACTTGGTTAATAACTTCAGAGGAAATATTCAGTGTTCAGTTTGGACTTCCTTAGGTAGTCATGCATCAGGGTGTATTTCATTTGTACTGTCTACCCATTAGCCTGTGCTTGGAACATTCTCTTCCCACAGTCCTTGCAGTCTGAGTGCATATGGAATTTGAAGTATTTCATAGTATCCTTCACTGGGTGAGCTGTTTGGAGGAAGCACAATCATTTCTGGGGGATGGAGGATGCAGGGGACAGGGACCAGGGAAAATTATTTATTTACTTTTTAAGATTTATTTATTTGAGAGGCAGAGTTACAGACAGAGGGAGAGACAGAGAGAAAGGTCTTCCATCCACAGGTTTACTCCCCAAATGGTCACAATGGTTGGAGCTGGGCTGGTCCCGAAGACAGGAGCCAGGAGCTTCTTTCAGGTCTCCCACGTGGGTGCAGGGGCCCACACACTTGGGCCATCCTTCACTGCTTTCCCAGGCCCTAGCAGGATCTGGATTGAAGTGGAGCAGCTGGGACTGGAACCTGTGCTTAAGCACAAGACGGAGGCTTAACCTGCTATACCACAGTGCTGGCCTCTAGATCTGTTTTCACTGTATTGTTTGTAGTTTACATTATTTGTGCCTTTTTCTGAACAATGTAGGAACAGCATTCCCATTTAGGTGGTAATTTAGCTCCTTTTGATTGTGTTTGATATTAATGTTATAGAAAAGGCATGTGTGCTTAAGTCCTTTCTTCCAAATGTGTTAAGAGTTGCATTTCTTAGGGCTGCTGTTGTGGTGCAGTGGGTTAAACCGCTGCCTGTGATGCACACTTGTGGGAGACCCACATGGAGTTCCAGGCTCCTGGCTTCAGCCTGGCCCAGTTCTGGCTGTTGTGGCCATTTGGAGAATGAACCAGTAGATGGATAATCCCTCTCTCCCTCAATCAGTCAATCAATCTCTCTCTCCCTCCCTCTCTCTGTGTCACTCTGCCTTTCAGAGTGACATATTTCTTTATATATTATTATATTTAAATTAAATTTAAAATTTATATTTTAAATTATATTTAAATTAAAAATTATATTTTAAATTTATATTTAAAAATTATTTCTTTCCTTTAAAATTATATTTCTTTCCTTTAAAAAATTTTAATTGAGAGGCAGAGTGTTGCATTAATTGTTAAGCTAAATGCCCATCCTTTCATTTGTATTTCATGTCTTCAGCTTTCTTTAAAAGATTTAGGGGCTGGCATTGGGGTACAGCAGGTTAAGATGCTGTCTGTAATGCTGGTTCAACTCCCAGCTGTTCCACTTTCCACTTAGCTCCCTGCTAATGCACTTGGTAAGGCAGTGGAAGGTAGCCTGAGTGCTTGAGCCCCTGACCTGGATGGAGTGCTAGGCTCCTGGCTTCAGCCTAGCCCAGCCCTAGCTAATGTGTCCTCTTGGGGAGTAAATCAGGAGGTGGAAGAGCTCTCTCTCTGTAAGTCTGCCTTTCAAATAAATAAAAAAAAGTTTAAAAATTTTTTAGGGAACCAGTGTTGTGCCTTAGCAGATTAAGCTACTGGCTGCTCAACTTCTGATCTAGCTCCCTGCTAATATGCCTGGGAAACAGTGGAAGATGATTCAAGTCCTTGGCCTCTGCCACCCATATGGGAAACTCGGATGGCTCCTGGCTTTGGCCTGGCCAAGCCCTGGCTGTTGAAGCCATTTGAGGAGGGAATCAGCAGATAGAGGATCTGTCTCTCTCTAACTGTGCCTTTCAAATAAATAAATCTTTTAAAATATTTTTATATGGGCCGGCGCCGTGGCTCAACAGGCTAATCCTCCGCCTTGCGGCGCCGGCACACCGGGTTCTAGTCCCGGTCGGGGCACCGGATTCTGCCCCGGTTGCTCCTCTTCCAGGCCAGCCCTCTGCTGTGGCCCAGGAGTGCAGTGGAGGATGGCCCAAGTGCTTGGGCCCTGCACCCCATGGGAGACCAGGAAAAAGCACCTAGCACCTGGCTCCTGCCATCGGATGAGCGCGGTGCGCCGGCCGCAGCGCGCCGACCGCGGCAGCCATTGGAGGGTGAACCAACGGCAACGGAAGACCTTTCTCTCTGTCTCTCTCTCTCACTGTCCACTCTGCCTGTCAAAAAAAAAAAAAAAGAGAGAAAAAAAATATTTTTATATGAAGAACATTTTTATGCAAAATTTTTCAGTTTAACTCTTTTTTTTTTCCTTTTTTTTTTAATTTGAAAGGCAGAGAGACGGAGCTTCCATTTGTTGGTTCACTCTCCAAATGCCTGCAACAGCTAGGACTGGGTGAGGCTAAAGACTGGAGCCTGGTACTTAATCTGAGACTGCATGTGTGTGGGACAGGGACCCAAGTATGTGAGTCATCACCTGCTGCCTCCCAAGGTGTGCATCAACAGGAAGCTGGAGTGGATGCCAAGGCAGAATTTGAATCCAGGCACTCTGAGAGGGGATTCAGGTGTCCCAAGGGACATCACGATGGCTGGGCCAACTGCCCACCCCTCAGTTTAGCTTTCTGCTTAACTGTAATCATTCACATGTCAGTCACTACTTGCTAATCTATATTAGGCACTGGGCGTTCGTCTGGGAATGGAGGGATAAAAACTACAGACACAGCCCCCGCTTTCTTGGGACTCGCAGTCTAGTACACGACAGCCTAGGTTGAGAAGTGAAGCCTCACTGGAGGAGTGTTGTGTTAGTGAGAGGCAAGGTGAGTGTGGAGGACCAGGTTCCTGTGTGGACTGCAACCAGTTAAGTCTTCAAGGGTGAAGAAGAAAGGGATGTTTGCGACAGTTGATAGAGTAAGTTCCATAGAGAAATCTGTTCAAGACTTGAAGAAAACAAAATTCAGGGTGGCTGGAGCTGGGACTGCAGAGCTAGGCAAGGTTCAGTTATGTTAAGGAGTTTGGGCAGTCACTGCAAGATTTTAAGATAAGTTGGGGAACAATTGAAATATTTTAGGTGAGAGATGATGGATTAGATTATTGAGATGAAGTGAGGGGAGAAAAGAGTTTGGACGCGTAATTGGTAGGTAGATGGCTGTGGGCTTAATAGAATGACAGGAATCAAGAGTCCTGATTTGAATATTCTGTTTTCCAGGTTATTTATGTTCGAATATATGTGTTTGATATGTACTAGGGAGGGGATCCATGGGTCTTATTTTCTATCTGGATCCCAAAATGTGCTCTACTAGCAACACGTTTTCTTTGACATGAATTGGGAAGGAACTAACATTTGGGTTTCACCTCTGGGCACTCCAGAGTGGCAGGAGCTGTGTGAAGTAATGAGATAATGAAGAAGAAAGGTTTAAAGAAATTGTGGCCTTCCCAGTTTTCTCAGCTACTAGATGGTGGAATTTTGGGAGCGCGCCCGGCTCTCCAAAGCCTTTGGATTTTCTCTCATGCCACATTGCCTTTCTTGTTTTATGTCTTTCAATTTGTTTATTCCAAAGTGAAGAGAAGAATTACTCCCCAAGTACCGGTAGCTCAGTAACCAGGCTGCTGGCAGAGGACGGTGTTGACTGATTTTTCATGCCCGGGCTCTGGGGTGGATTAGAACATTGTCTGGTGCCCTCAGGGGGATTTGCCTTGGCAGAGTCAGAAGTTCTGCTGGGATTTTTAGTGCCAACATTGATCTCCCTCAATTAGAAATGTAGATTAGCTGCCTCTACTGAAGTCACTAGTAGATGGGAGTTTTCCTTTCCCCCAGGGAGAAAGATTTGAAAACTCCGATTTTTGCAGGAGGAATTGGATATCTATTTGATGTAATCAATTTGTTGATGTAGTCAATTTGTTGATGTAGTCAATTTGTTACAAATCATTTGAACATTTATATGGTTACTGTTGCCAGTTCTGTTAAATATGTTGTTGGTATCCTTGGGTTGGAATTGCCAACTAGAAGAAATCTAGGTTACAACATGGGTTTCAACCTTGCTGTGTTTCTAACCCCTTTCTTTTTCAAATTGAGGTATAATTTACTTACCATAAAATGTGCCTTTCTAACGTGTACAGTTTAGTGATTTTTAGTATATTCACAAAGTTACTCAATCACCATTATGTAATTCTAAAGTATTTTTGTTATCCCTCCCTCAAAATATTTGTAACCATTAACAGTCACTCCTCGTTCCTCCTCTTTCCTCTCCTTCCCCTCCTCCCCCTCTGCTTCCTCCCTCCTTATCCTCTTCCTCCAAACCACTATGCTTTTTGTTTCTGTCGATTGGCCTATTCTGAGCCTTGTGTAAAGACAATATGTGACCTTTTGTGTCTGGCTTCCTTTACTTTAATGTTTTCAGGGTTCACCTGTGTTGTAATGTACGTTGGTACGTCATTCCTTTTTGTTGCCAAATAATATTGTATTGACTATATGCCACACTTTGTTTATCCATTTGTTGGTTACTGGACATTTGGATTATTTCCACCCTTTGGCTGGTGTGCATGTTCATATGCACAGTTGTGTGCAGGTTTGTGTGTGAGCATGCATCTTCCGTTCTCTTGGGTGTGTACTTGAGAGCGGGATTGCTGATCATGTGATGCCCTGTGGTTAGCATTTCGAGGACCTGCCAGACTTTTCCAAAGCAGCCTCCCCCTAGCAACTTCTGAGGGCCTTTCTACTGTCGCTCTCCTTTGGCTCTGGGCAGCTCTAGGTCTGCTGGAGGCAGTCCTAGTCAAGAAGTTTAATGAGCTTTTTGTCTAAATAGATGGGAAATTTTTCATTTTTCTCTGTTCCATCAGATTAATTCTATAAGCATTTGTATAATGGGCCTTATATATTGGGCAGTAGTGATAGGAAGTTAAATATGGCTCCTAGTACTTTCTTCTCAAGGGCGTCACAGTCCAGTGGTAAATGTTCTTACTGGGGAGTGGGAGGGGAGCGCTAGAAAGGAAGGCAACTGCTAAGCAGTTTGTGAACTTATGTAGTGTGGATCCTGACTGTAGAATCTAGGCAAAGCATGACTTTTTTTTTTACAGCCTCTGTTTTTCTTGTTTTTCTTAGCACACCCTTCAATTGTTGTTCCTTGAGTTTTCTCTTAGGTTACTGCCCTTCTTTCCTGACATACTCTCTGGACAAACTTCTTCATATCCATGGCATTGTCTGCCATTTTTTTTAAAGATTTATTTATTTGAAAGGTAGAGTTTACAGAGAGAGAGAGAGAGAGAGAGATAAGAGAGAGAGAGAGAGAGAGAGAGAGAGAGAGATCCTGTATTTGTTGGTTCACTCCCCAAATGGCTACAACAACTAGAGCTCCAAAGCCAGGAGCCAGGAGCATCTTCCAGATCTGCCACGTGTGTGGCAGGGGCCTAAGGATCTGGACCAACTGCTGTTGCCTTCCCAGGCCATTAGCAGGGAGCTGGATTGGAAGTGGAGCAGCTGGGACTCAAACCCATGCCCATGTTGGGTGCTGGCATAGCAGGCAGCGGCTTTACCCACTACACCACAACCCTGGCCCATCTGTCATGTTGATGTCTCCCATGTTTGCTTAGAATTTCTCCTGTACTATCACATTTGTTTCTTATGGGTCTCCTGTTTGGATAACCCATGGATGTTGCAGGCATATTGTGTCTGAGACATAACTCCTCATCTCTCCTCTGCCTGCTAACCCATTCCTACCATTGAGTTCATTACTTCATTTGTTGGTACTGTCATACAAGCTGTGAACTTTCCTCTTCTTAAATATGCCACATCTATCGGGTCACCAAGTCTACCAGATTTTATCTCTTAAATATTTTTGACTATTTATAGGATTTATTATTTTTATTTATTTATTTACTTGAGTTACACAGAGAGAGAAGGAGAGGTAGAGGTAGAGGTAGAGAGAGAGAGAGAGAGAGAGAGGTCTACCATCCACTGGTTCACTCCCCAGTTGGCTGCAACAGCCAGAGCTTCGCCATCTGAAGCCAGAAGCCAGGAGCTTCTTCTGAGTCTCCCATGCAGGTGCAGGGGCCCAAGGACTTGGGCCATCTAACACTGCTTTCCCAGGCCACAGCAGAGAGCTGGATTGGAAGTTTAGCAGCTGGGGCTCAAACTGGCACCCATATGGGATGCTGGCACGGCAGATGGCGGCTTTACCTGCTACACCACTCTGCCGGCCCCTATTTATAGGAGCTATAGGACATCTTTCACTGTTTTCTGATTTCATTGTCTCTTCCCTGGGCTGGTCAGCTTCAAAATCTGCCTTCTCTCTGTCCATTGGATTAACCCTCTATTTGACTGCCATAGCAGTCTTTCTGAAATGCTAAGCTAATCAGCAACTTTTAACTCCATGTAATTTTAGTCACTGAAAATGTGTTTTGTGTTTTTAAGATTTATTTATTTGAAAGGTAGAGTTACAGAAAGAGAGAGAGAGGGAGGGAGGGAGGGAGGGGTCTTCCATCCACAGGTTCACTCCTCAAACATCTGCAACAGCTGGAACAGGCCCCATCCAAAGCCAGGAGCTTCTTATGAGTCTCCCATATGGGTGCAGAGGTCCAAACTCTTGGGCCGTCTTCTGCTGCTTTCCCAGGTCATTAGCAGGGAGCTGGATTGGAAGTGGAGCAGCTCAGACACAAACCAGCACCCATGTGGGATGCTGGAGCCACAGGCGGAGGCTTAACCTACTATGCCACAGCGCTAGCGCCACATGTTCCATTTTTTGCTTCCATTTCTTGCCTCATAACATCTCTTCTATCTTGAATGTTGCCTTTTGCCCCTCTTTCCAACCATCCAGTTTCTTGTCTTTGAGGATTTATCTTAGACCAGGGAGTAAAAGCAGTAGTACTGAACATTTGTGTAGTGCTTGCCATGGGCCAGGTTCACATAACATCCACATAAGCACAGTAGCACACATTCATTCATTCATTCCTTCTGTGGAGACACAGACATTGCTCCCTTCGCTAGATCCCAAAAGAGAGTTGTTGAACTCTGTTCAGATTTGAACCCAAGCAATCTGATGCTTGGTCTTCCACGTCAGCAGCGGGGACTCTAACACTTTGGCTATCTTCTGCTTTTTCCAAGCCAGTAGCAGAGAGCTGGATTGGGAGTGGAGCCACGGTGACTCAAACTGGCACCCAAATAGGCTGCCGGAACCACTGCAGCAGCTTTACCCACTATGCCACAAGGCCCGCCCCCTGCCTGGGTTTTATCCTGGGTCCATCTCTTACGAGTTGTGTGGCCTGGGGCAAGTCTGCCTCCAAGAATTGATTTGCAAAACAAGGAGAATGATAGAATCTACTTCATAGTTTTGGGAATGACAGAAGTGACTTCTGAGGTCATGTCATTTAGATCCCTAGTAATTAGAGAAGTGCAACTCAAGTTTCCTGAATGGTCCTTGGAATAAACTGTATTGCCTCTCTTAATTGATGCTGTGGTTAACCTGAGAGGCAAGTGTTAAGTGGAAACATTGTTGAATTCTTCCATGTGTTTAGGCAAACTTCAAACACTGAAGAGACAACAAAAAGAAAATTGTGGGAGACCTGTCTGCTATCAAGCGAGCAGCTCAAACTGGATGCCATTCACATCCTGCTAGAAATTGGCAGTGTAGTGATGAATAAGACAAAATTCTTAAGGAGTTTAGAATTTAAAGGAGAAAATGGGTTGGCGCGCAGCTCACTAGGCTAATCCTCTGCCTGTGGCGCCGGCACTCCGGGTTCTAGTCCCCGTTGGGGCACCAGATTCTGTCCCAGTTGCTCCTGTTCCAGGCCAGCTCTCTGCTGTGGCCCGGGAAGGCAGTGGAGGATGGCCCAAGTGCTTGGGCCCTGCACCTGCATGGGAGATCAGGAGAAGCACCTGGCTCCTGGCTTCGGACCGGTGCAGCACCGGCCGTAACAGCCATTTGGGGAGTGAACCAACGGAAGGAAGACCATTCTCTCTGTCTCTCTCTCTCTCACTAACTCTGCCTGTCAAAAAAAAAAAAAAAAACAAAACAAAAAACCCAAAACTGATATATAAACAGATTATTATAAAATGATACCCAGTGTAATTGTTTTGATCATTCATTCATTCATTCACTCCTTAACATAGTAGTCGGAGAGATCCTTTCAAATGTGCGTTGGGTCATGTCATTGTTCTTACAATCTTCTGGTGACTCGCCATTCCATTGGGAGTAAAGACCCAAAGCTTTACCCTGCCCTGCAAGGCTCTGCCAGGTTTGCTGTTTTCTGCCTCATTTTTCCTTCCACTTGCTGCCTGTGGTCCTCCCCTTTGCTGCTCCTGTAGTGTCAGGCATGCTTCCCCTGCTTGGTCGTGCACTTCCGTCACCTCTTTTAAATGTTGTCAGAAGTCACCTTCTTGGCCGGTGCCACAGCTCAATAGGCTAATCCTCTGCCTTGCGGCACTGGCACACCGGGTTCTATTCCCGGTCGGGGTGCAGATTCTGTCCCGGTTGCCCCTCTTCCAGGCCAGCTCTCTGCTGTGGCCCGGGAAGGCAGTGGAGGATGGCCCAAGTGCTTGGGCCCTGCACCCCATGGGAGACCAGGAGAAGCACCTGGCTCCTGCCATCGGATCAGCGCGGTGTGCCAGACACAGCGCGCTGGCCGCGGCGGCCATTGGAAGGTGAAACAATGGCAAAGGAAGACCTTTCTCTCTGTCTCTCTCACTGTCCACTCTGCCTGTCAAATAAATAAATTTAAAAAATTTTTAAAAAAGTCACCCTCTCAGTGAGGTGTTCCTTGACTATTTTATTTACAATTGTGATCCATGGTTCTGTCCAGCATTGCCCATTGCTCTTCTGTGTTTTCTCCTTACCATTACTTACCTACTGTACTTGTACTGTTTCTGTCTTGTTTGTGTATCTCCCTCCTTTGGAATCTGAGCTCTATGAAGGCAGGATTTTATTTGCTTTGTTCTACTGTATTGAGAACACTGCCTGGCATATTATAGGCATTCAGTAGGTTGTTTTAAAAGTTTCCAAAAATTTATTGATGTCTTTGAAAGACAAAATGACAAAGAGGACATGCACAGTGATAGATCTCCTTCCACAGGTTCACTCCCCAGATGTTGTTGATTGAATACATTTAAGAACCACGTAGGGCCTATTAAAGGCATAGTGTGGATTACTTACTTGAGTAGGGACAGATGCAGATCCTCATCTTCTGGGTTCATTACAGAGGTTTCCTGGAAGAATGGGCCATTGAGCTGGAATTCAGTAATACTTGGAGGTAGGCAGGTGAAGAAGGGTGAGTAGATTTCAGACCATGGATCAGTTTGAGGGAATGCAGCTTGTCTTTATTAGTAATTTGGGCTTTATTTCTCCCAAGGGTAAATTACAATGAACTTTGTTTAGACTTTAGCAAGTTTGAGCCTAGATATCAGTGCAAACTGAATAGTTCCAAGAGAGTTAGAAATTATCACAGATTCAAATCCCACATTGCCACAATGTTTCACAACCTCAGCATTGTTGATGTTGTCATTGTGAGAGAATTCTTTTTTTTTTTTAAAGATTTATTTATTTTACTTGAAAGTGAAAGAATTACACACAGAGAGAGAAGGAGAGGCGGGGGGGGGGGGTCTTCCATTTGCTGTTTCACTCCAGTTGTCTGCAACAGCTGGAGCTGTGCCAATCTGAAGCCAGGAGCCAGGAGCTTCCTCCGATCTCCCATGCAGGGGCTCAAGGACTTCAGCCATCTTCTACTGCTTTCCCAGGCCATAGCAGAGAGCTGGATCAGAGGTGGAGCAGCTGGGACTTGAAAGCTGGCACCGAAGGTGGCGGCTTTACCCATTATGCCACAGTGCCGGCTCTGAGAGAGAGAATTCTTTGTTGGTGAATGCTGTCCTGTGCATTGTACCATGTTTAGCAGCATCCCTGGCATCCCCCAACTGGATACTAACAGCCCACCCCTGGATGTGATAATCAGAAATGTTTCCAGACATTGCTAAATATCCCCTGGGAAGCAGAATTGACTTCCAACCAAGAACCACTACATTATTATTGATGGAGTTTCAAAAAATTATTTGGAGCTGGGCTGGTGGTGTTATGTAGCAGGTTGAGCCTCTGCCTGCAGCGCTGGTATTCCATATGAGTGCTCTACTTCCATCCAGCTCCCTGCTGATGCACCTAGGAGAGCAGTGGCAGATGGCCCAGGTGCTTGGGCACCTGCATCCACATGCAAGATCTGGAAGAATCTCTAGGCCTCTGGCTTCAGCCTGGCCCGGCCTCTGCTGTTGTGGCCATTTGGGGAGTAAACTGGGAAATGAAACATCTCTTTCTGTCTCTCCTTCTTTCTAACTCTGCCTTTCAAAAAAAAAAAAAAACTTTAAAAAAATGATTTGGAGAGAGATTTATGCCTTAATAAAGTAACCACACTTCTGAATCTGGAATTGGGTCAAAATATTTGAAACGGGGGCCAGTGTTGTGGCACACTGGGTTAAGCTGCTGCCTGTAATGCTGGCATTCCATATTGGAGTGCTGGTTCTAGTCCCAGCTGCTCTGCTTCCAACCCAGTTCCCTGCTAAGAAAGGAAGGTGGAAGCCTAGGAGAGCAGTGGATGACGATCCAAGTACTTGGTCTCCTACCATCCACGGTGGAGACTCAGGTGGAGTTCCTGGCCACTGCAGCCATATAGGGAGTAAACCAGTGGATAGGTGAGTTTTCCCCTCTCTGTCACTCTGCCATTGAAATAAATCTTTAAAAAATATTTGAAGTGGGCACTTCCTTAAAAATGATACTCAAATAACTAACAGTAATCAAGGTAGAAATAAAGTATTTTTAAACCAGATCAGAGCCTGGCAATAGGAGAAGGGTTTGTGGAGGATTAGGTTTATGAGTTGGTCTTTCAGGAATAGGATTTTGTCTGAGGAGATGGGCATTTCCACAATGTGCACGAAGCAGTCCTGGGAGCTGCAAGGGGCAGAGAGAAGGGGTGGTGAGTGCAGCCGGTTGTAGCCAGCCCTAAGTGCTGGGTTTGAAGGGCTTTAGGCTTGTTTACGTGCACTGTACCCAAGTCATTTTCTGTTGTGGCCTAATAAACTACCTCAAACTTACTGAGTTATACAAATTTAGGATCTTTCAGTGTATCAGCATTTGTGGCTCTGTTCGTGTTTTCAGAGGGATGAAAGTAAGATACCAGCCAGCCATGGCCTCATCTGCAGGCTTGACTAGGGAAAAGTGGTCTTCCCAGCTCTGTCAGGTTGTTGGGAAAATTCATTTCCTCAGGCTGTGTGGCTGAAGTCACCCTTTTCTTGCTAGCCATTGAGGCAGACCACTCAGCTCCTGAGGCTGCCGTGAGACCTTGCTGTGTGCAGTTCCCTAATAAGACCAGCGAAATACCCTTATATCTTTGAGTCTCTCTTCAGTTGGCAAAGACACAGATTTATGTGAGAGTCCTTCAAAAGTTTATGGAAAATGGAATTATAATAATTTTATTTTGGGGGCCAGCACTGTGACGTAACATGTTAAGTTGCTGCCTGAGGTGCCAGCATCCCTTATAGGCATCGGTAAGAGTCCCAGCTGCTCTGCTTCTGGTCCAATTCTCTGCCAATGAGGTTGGGAAAGCAGTGGAGCATGGCCCAAGCGCTTGGGCCTCTGCATCCATGTGGGAGACCCAGTTGAAGCTTCTGGCTCCTGGCTGTTGCAGTCATTTGGGGAATGAACCAGCAGATGGAAGATCTCTCTCTGCCTCTCCCTCTCTGTAACTCTGCAATTCAAATAAATAAGTCAGTTTTTTTAAAAAATTTATTTTGGTATAAAATGTTTTTAAACTTAGGCAGATTTTTTCATAATACATTTTTCATAAACTTTTTGAAAACCTTGTCTAAAGAAAACTGGTCAGGGGGAGTGATTCTTCTATCACCTCTGCCATATTCTTCTGGCTGAAAGTGAATCAGGCTCCCACACTCGAGGGAGGGTGTAACACACAGGAGTAGACAGACGCCAAGAGGCACGAGTCTGTGGCGCTTAGTATTCTGTCTGCCATGTATACTTTCAGCTCCATGAAGTGGTAGCCAAGTTTTTAAACAGTTTTTGCTCAGCAATGTATCTCCGGTGTCTGCCACATAGTAAGTGCTTCATAAGTGTTTTCCAAGTGAATGAAATCAATGGATGGGTGTTTGGGTGTTTGGTAGGCAGCTGAGTACTCTTTTTTTTTTTTTTTTTTTAATTTATTTGACAGAGACAGTGAGAGAGAGAGACAGAGAGGTCTTCCTTCTGTTGGTTCACCCCCTAAATGGCCGCTACAGCCAGCACTGCGCCAATCCGAAGCCAGGAGCCAAGTGCTTCCTCCTGGTCTCCCATGCAGATGCAGGGCCCAAGCACTTGGGCCATCCTCCACTGTCCTCCCAGGCCACAGCAGAGAGCTGGACTGGAAGAGGAGCAGCTGGGACTAGAACCCGGTGCCCATATGCCGGTGCCAAAGGCGGAGGATTAACCAGTGAACCACGGCGCCGGCCGGCAGCTGAGTATGGTTGAGAGTGTCAGCTCCTAAACTGGTAACTGCACGTTGAGAGCAGTCTGGTTTTATTGGCATTATTCATATTCTTCACTCTAGGTAAACTGTAAACATTTTCACCTGAAATCTTAAAGTAAAATCTAAAATTGTTTGTTTTCACAAGTGTCAATCAAATCTATTATGTGAGAGAGACAACACCCATTAGAAAAATAATTTAGGGCTACATTGCACCAAACTGGCAGATTTCTTTTAATAGCCAGAAATGTTGGCACATTTGGAGTTTTTGAGGTGGTAGGCGGTTAGGTTGTCTAAAGTTTCACGGCTTTTGCTAGCTAATAGACATTATTTCACAACACTTTGAGAATACTGATTGTTTATAACAGCTGACTAATACTGTTATTAAAATTTATTTATTTAAGAGGCATTGAGAGACAGAGAGTGTATGTGTAAGGGAGCTCTCCCTTCTGTTGACTTATTCCCCAAATGCTTGCAGAGGCCAGTCTGGGCTGACTGAGGCTGCGCCAGGAACTGGATCGAGGCCTCCCACGTGGGTGGCAGGAACCCCATCACTGCCGCCTTCTAGGGTCTGCATTAGCAGGAAGCTGAAGTCAGGAGCTGGATCCCGGCTTGAAACAGGTGCTCCCATATGAGGTGTGAGCGTCTTAAGCACTAGGCTAAATGCCTGCTTCGGATATTTTAGTCTAACTTGTATGTTGAACTTTTTATGTAGTTCAGTGGGATTCATATTTAATTCCTCATGCCTGGCATCGGAAATTTAGAATTTGGTTGTTCATTAAGTGCTGTTTTATACAAAACTAGGTTATTTCTGACACCAAAGCCTGTATTTTTCCACTAGACCCTTACTGTTCAAGCTGAGATGAGAGGAATCCCAGTATTGCCAGGGGATACTGGAGGCCACAAAGTAAGCATAACACATTTTCCTGGAGTAGCAATTTTGGTGGTGTATTCCTAGGTAAACTTTTTCTTATATTAAAACAAATGCAGGCTTGGTATATTATGGACTAGAATGCAAAATATGAATGCTAAAAATAAATTTGTCAAGGCATGTTGCTGTAGATGGCTCCCTGGGTCCTCTCAGTCTCGATTTAAGGTCATTCCCCTCTCCCTTCAGGTGTGTCTGGAGAAGCTTGAGAGTCTGTACTGTACCAGGCTCCCTTTAACTTGGCTGACGGTAAGATGCAGAAGCATTGTAGGTGGAGTTAGTGGTACGAGGTAGAAACATCGAGGACTGGGGTGCCTGTATCTGAGGGAGACATTTTCCTCCTTGTGGATTGCTGGGGGAGGGGACACTGCTTGGTCCCAGCTGGCCTCACTCAGCAGGACAGCTGCAACGCCAGGGATGGCTGAGCCTGTCTCTCCATGTGGTCCTGTATCCTAGGGCTCTTCCCATGATTTGGAAACGTTCCAAAGAATGCTGGAGAAGAAACTGCAAGGCCTCTTGAGGCCCAAGTTCAGGACTCCCACATTATTTCTCCTGTATTCTGTTGGTCAAAGCAAATCACAATGTGAGCCCAGATTCAAGAGGTGGGAAAATAGACTCCACCCCCAGGTGGGAGGAGCTGCTAGGTCTATGATTTTTTTTTTTTTTTTTTTTTTTTTTTTACAGGCAGAGTGGACAGTGAGAGAGAGAGACAGAGAGAAAGGTCTTCCTTTTTGCCGTTGGTTCACCCTCCAATGGCCGCCGCGGCCGGCGCGCTGCGGCCGGCGCACCGTGCTCGTCCGATGGCAGGAGCCAGGTGCCAGGTGCTTCTCCTGGTCTCCCATGGGGTGCAGGGCCCAAGCACCTGGGCCATCCTCCACTACACTCCTGGGCCACAGCAGAGGGCTGGCCTGGAAGAGGGGCAACCGGGACAGAATCCGGCGCCCCGACCGGGACTAGAACCCGGTGTGCCGGCGCTGCAAGGCGGAGGATTAGCCTGTTGAGCCACGGCGCCGGCTTAGGTCTATGATTTTAAAAACCCAGCATTGGGGGAGGCAGGTGCTAGTTTGGTGGTTAAGATGCCTGTGTCCCTAATTCCAGGATCTGACTCCTACCTCCAGCTTCCCGCCAGTGCAGACCCTGGGGCAGCGGTGTCTCAGGTGTTCCTGGTGCTCAAGTGGGAGACCGGGTGGAGGTCCTGGCTCCCAGCTCCCAGCTTTTTCTGTAGCCCTGGGCTGTTAGGGACATTTGGGGAATGAATCAGTAGATGGGAACTTGGTCTGTCTCTGAAATAGATGAAATTAAACAAAATCTACCATGAGACCTTGGATAAGTTATTTGACCTCTTTAAGACTTCATTGAAAAACAAAAACGAAGTGAGAATGACGTGACTACCTTCCTCCTGGGGTGGCTGTAGAGATTAAACGTGTTCCATGAGAAGTGCTGAGTACAGTGTGTCTGCAGAGCTCAGTGAACGTCATCAGCTACCGTTCTCCTTGTGTTTCTGCCTGATGAAAGCTGAGCTGTGGGTGGGATGCCGCCACCTTCCCTGTGGAGCCACCTGTGACTTCCCGTCTCAGAAGACGGTCGTGGTGTTGTCTGTGGTGGTTGGCAAAGTGTTGCCTCATCACTGTCTCTAGGTCCCCACACCGCTGCTGGACATAAGTTTGTGAGTAAGCTGTGCTCAGGAGGGGCAGGCCCGACTTTATGAAGTTTTTGTAGGGTCCCTAGGACCGGAGAGGCAGATGATATTTAGTGAATGAACCTCATTCAAAAAATACAGTTATTTTCTGTTTAATTTAACGTAGTAGGTACTTTTGGTTAAAGTAGGGAAATAAAAGTGTGGAAGGAAAAAAATAAACTCTTCAGGTACATAATCTCACTATTTACTGCTCAACGAAATTAGGCATGTTCACATGGAGAAGATTTTAATTCCCAGAACAGTTAAAAAAAAAAACTCAATTTTGCAAGTCTAAAAAATAAATGAAGGTTTAATTTAGAGTTAAATTGAAGAGAGTTAAAGAACGAGATTTAAAAGCAATAAAGTGCATTTTATTTTAATGATCACTTCAATTATTTTCAAATTCCAGAAGGTACGAATTCAGAACTTTAACTAGATCAAAGAATGTTGAAATCTCAGTAATGCTAACTCAGGGTCTGTTGGTTTTTATAAATGGAAGACTTTATATGTAATAAAAAAGGCCTTTGTTATTTTAACTTGTAATAATTTCTTGTTGTGGAAAATAAATGTGAGTGCTTCTGTGACACTCTAAGGATTCTGTGTGGGCTTCAGGTTTAGCTTGCTTTGTGCTAATGGCATGAAGTCGGGGTACAGTGTGGAAAGGTGAAAAAAAAAACAAAACTCGCATCTGCTGTTACATGTTGTTAACTCCCTTAGCAGACGTTAAATCATTTCAAGTACAATAATAGTGTGGGAGGTAAATTAACTAACCATTAACAATCTTATAAATACACAATTAACATGCCAACATTTATATGACACATTGATGGGGCAGCAGTAATTTTTGATTGGGAGTTTGCAGACCTTCGAGAAGCCTCAGGCTGTTGTTGCTTATTCAGACAAGTTTTCCAGATCGCAGGTGAGGGGGCTGGAAGTGTGCCTGGCCAGGGAAGCCAGTACATCCAGTGTTTGGAAAAAGTCCAGGCAGGGGGACTTCCTTCTAACCAGGGGTGGCTTGAACATTTTCCTCATATTGTTGCCTATCTCAGGTCCTTAGGGAGGGACAAAGCACCAAGAGTGCTCATTTACTTAGGGTTATTTGTGTGCTTTGAAGAAAAACAATGTTTCAGGTATGGACTTGTAGCCTAAGTTGCATGGTTCACCAGGGATTTTCAGAAACATTTAGACCCAGTAAACCTGTCCTCTGTGGTTTTAGATCAACAGGTAGGAGATCTCTGAAGTTTCTTTCATGTGTCAAGTTTTGTGACTTTCATTTCTTTGATAAATCATCGTGTGCACTGCTTAGTTCTTTCTGCTGAACAAATGGGTGTTGGGGAGGGGGTGTCTGTGTAATACAGTTGCTGTCATTCACTTTTCTCAGAGACCACTCTAAAAGGCACAATGTAGGGATTTTTAAAAAATCACATTGGGGCTGGCACTGTGGTTAGCAGGCTAAGCTGCTATCTGCACTGCCAGTATCACATGGGCACCAGTTTGAGCCTCTGGTTACTCCACTTCCTATCTAACTCCCTGTTAATGTGCCTGGGAAAGCAGCAGAGGATGGCCCAAGGACTTGGGCCCCTGCACCTACATGGGAGACCCAGAAGCTCCTGGTTTCGAATCAACCCAGCTTTGGCTGTTGTGGCCATTTGAGGAGTGACCAGCAGATGGGAGACCTCTCTCTTTCTTTTTCTCTCTTCCTCTCTCTTCCTCTCTCTCTCTAACCCTACCTTTCAAAACATAAAATAAATCTTCAAAAAAGTCAATAAAAATAGAGCATTCTTATCATCTATAATAAGTTACAGCTAGCCACCATAACTGCTTTTTGTTTCTGGAATTCTGTAGTCTATCTAGCAAGTAAATGTGCAAGATTGTGTGGCATGTACTGGCCTGGACTCATCATTTTAATTTTATTTGTTTACTATGTTATACCATATGTTTTTCTACAAGTCATTGCATATAAAGTTTGGGATTGGGTGTATGTGTGTCTAAAGTTATTATTAAAATTACAGTAAGACTTGATGCCCTTGAAAACCTACTAAAGATTATTCCTGTATTTAGGGCATGTTCCAAGTTAACAGAGGCAGTTACATGACCACTAAGGAACACAATTGTGTGTGTCAAGTGGTAGTAGTATTCAAATTGCACATGGAATCACCTTTAGCCTGTAGTAGGAACATAGCAAGTATTTGCTGAATGAATAAAATATGAAAGACTCAACCGTAGGTTAAAAGTGGCTGTATCACTTTTGGACATCTCTTACTATCCTCCCACTCACCGCTTGTCCCTATTGCTTCCATTTTTATTAGCACATCTTTATGCTTTAAAGAAACTATGAAAAGTAGGACATCTTAGGGGATCTAACCTCCTGGAGCTTGATGTTGTTGTTTATCTGATCTGTTGTTGCTATCAGATACACATTTATATACCTAAAGGTATATAAAAAGGATCAGTTGTCTCAGAGAATCAAGAATTGGTGGTATCCAGGAAGTTGTTCAAGGGCTGAAGAGACATGGGCTGGTGTGTGGTGCAGCAGGTGAAGCTGCTGCCTGCGATGCCAGCATCCCACATGAGCACCAGTTCCGACTGCTCCATTTCCCATCCAGCTCTCTCTGCTGATGTTCCTGGGAAAGGAGAGGAAGTTGGCCCAACACCTGGGCCTCTGTCACCCCTTTGAGAAACCTAGATGAAGTCCTAGGCTCCTGGTGCAGATGGCCTGGCCCCAGCTGTTGCAGCAATTTGGGAAGTAAACCAGTAGATAGAAGATGGATTCATATTCATTCTCTTTCTCTCTGTAACTTTACCTTTCAAATAAATAAATCTTTAAAAAGTCTGTGTGAGAGAGAGAGAGAGAGAGATAATAGCATTGTGGTATAGTGAGTTGGGCATAGCAAGTTGGGCTGCTGCCTGCAGTACAGGCATCCCAAATGGGCACTGATTCATGTCCTGGCTACTCGTCTTCTGATCCAGCTCTCTGCTCATGTGCTTGGGAAGGCAGTGGAACAAGGCTCAGATGCTTGGGCCCCTGCACCCACGTGGGAGACCTGGAAGAAGCACCTGGCTTCAGCCTGGCATAGCTCCAGTTCTTACGGCTATTTGGAGAGTGAACCAGCAGATAGAGAATCTCTGTGTCTCTCCCTCTCTCTCTCTAACTCTGCCTTTCAAATAAATACATAAAATAAATCTTAAAAAAGAGACAGTATTTCTCTTTAAAGATTTTCTTTCTTTATTTGAGAGGTAGAGTTACAAAGAGCGGGAGAGTCAGAGAGAAAGGTCTTTCATTCATTGGTTCACTCGCCAGATGGCCACAATGGCCAGAGCTGGGCCTGTCCGAAGCCAGTAGCCAGGAGCTTCTAACAGGTCTCCCACACTGGTGCCCAAGCACTTGGGCCATCTTCAGCTTTCCCAGGCCATAGCAAAGAGTTGGATTGAATGAGTAGCAGCTGGGACATGAACCTGCGCCCATATAGGATGCCCGTGCTGCAAGTAGAGGCTTAGCTTACTACGCCTCAGCACCGGCACCAAGACACAGCATTTGTTTTAAAGGTTTATTTTTTATTTGAAAGAGTTACACAGAGAAGGAGAGGCAGGGAGGGAGGGAGAGAGAGAGAGAGAGCGCGAGCGATCTTCATCCACCTGTTCACTCCGTAATTGGCTCCAATGGCCAGGGCTGTACCAATCCAAAGACAGGAGCCTGGAGCTTCCCTCCAGGTCTCCCCTTGCAGGTGCAAGGGCCCAAGGACGTGGGCCATCTTCTACTGCTTTCCCAGGCCATAGCAGAGAGCTGGATCGGAAATGGAGCAGCCAGGACACGAACCCGCCCCCATATGGCATGCCAGCACTGCAGGTGGCGGCTTTATCTGCTAGGCCACAGCACTGGCCCTGACACAATATTTTCTAAAAATGTTTGCTTGAGAGACAGATCTCATCTACTGGGCCAGGCTGAAGTTGGGAGCCAGGAACTCAGTCTGGGCCTCCCATGTATGTATCCCAGGGTGCACACTAGCAGTAAGATGGAATTTGGGGTCGAGGCAAGACTTGACCTCAGGCACTCTGATGCGGCATGCAGGTATCCCAAGTGGCATCTTTACTTCTGTACCATATGCCTGCCCCGGGACAGTATTTCAAGTGTGGAGAAGCATTACTAAACCATGTTTTATGAAACTGTCATACACTGATTTGAGAGAAATAAGTATTTAGGGATCAAATAAGTTTGGGTTACATTCTGCCACTGAGGCTGCTCACTCTTGGAGATTTACAATGGACATGAGTAGTTTACTTTGAGAAGTCTTGTGATTGAAGAAAACCTGTTTAACCTGATGATTCCCAGACTTTTGTTGTAATTTAAACTTAAACATTTTAAATTGTGGTGAAATATGTGTAACATAAAGTTTATCTCATTTTGACGATTTTTAATTGTATGGTCCATTGGTATTCAGTATACTAACATTGTTGTGCCACTATCACCACTGTGTCTCCAGCACTTTCCTGCCTTCCCAAGCTGGAATATACCCATCGAGCACTTCGTCCCCATTCCTCCCTCATCTAGTCCCTGACCACCTCCATTCTACCTTCTGTCTGTGACTTTGAATGCTCTGGTGCCTTGTGTAAGTAGTGTGGCACTTGTCCTTTTGTGACTGGCTGATTTCCCTTTGCGATGGGTCCTGAAGGTTCATCCATGTTGAAACATGGGTCAGAATTTCCTGTGGTTTTGTGTTGTTGTTTTTAAACATCTTTGGTGCTGCTGCTGCTTCTCTCTCTCTCTCTCTCTTTTGTGTGTGTGGGGGGTGGATAACTATTTATTTGAGAGGCAGAGAGGGAAACAACAAACACCAGATAGACACACAGAGCTCACATCCAGTGATTCACTCCCCAAGTACCAATAGCTGCAACAGCAGAGGAGCCAAGCCAATAAAGAGCCAAACACTCAGAGCAGGTCTCCCACAGGATGGCAGGGACCCAGTGACCTGAGTCATTACTGCTGCCTTCCAAGGTGCCAGAGGCCAGTATGGAACCCAGGCACTCTGCACTACCCCCGTTCTGTATTTTAAATCACTAAGTAGTATTTCATTGTTTATTGAGGGTGCTTCAAAAGTTCATGGAAAATGGAATTAAAAGGTATTAGGGTTTTGTTAATGCAAACATTTTTGATATTCTTGCAAAATTTTTTCATAATATGCATTCTCCACAAGTTTTTGAAATGCTGCCTTGTGTGTCATGGCATGTGTGTTGTTGGTGGTTGTTTAAGCTTGATTTTGGACAGATTTTCAGTATTATAAACAATTTTTAGATAAAATTTTTTCAGAGCAAATCCTAGAGGTGGGATCGCCTGGAGTATGCCTGTTTTTCATTTTGATAACTATTACCCAGTTACCTTCTAAAACGTCTCGGCATTCATTCCCTGTGGTGCACGAGCCTGCCCATGTCTCTGAACCCCTGTTGATGTTGATCTTTAAAAATGTCTTTGATTTTTGCACAATTGAGGAAACTTGTTTCCATGTACGTTTGAATATCTTTATCTTAGAAATCAGATATACCATTAAATGCTAATTTGTTGCTCTTTAGGTTTAAAAACATTTTTTTTTGTTCTGAAAAGTAGTGTTGTTGGAATAAATTGATGGTGTCTCAAGGTGCCAGGTTTGAGGGTCACATTGAAGAGAGGTGCTTGTATCTGTGCTAATTAGAAAAAGGTGGTCCTTGCTTGATAATCACACTTACACCTGGCTTCCTCTTACATGACTTCTCTCTGCAGCAAGACTGGATAGTCGTTGGAGTTGGACACAGCATTTGTTGAATTCCTGCCGTTTGTAGCATCCTGTGTTGCTGGAAGGGATGTGGTGTTTGGCCCCTGTCCTTGTGGAACTTGCAGTCTTAGTCTCCAAGTAGAGTGTGAGAGGTAGAAAGCGACAGGCACAGTAGCCCCTTCCCTAGGTGGCCTTGTGAGAGTTCCTTATCAGAACTGGAGTTGAACACACATCTGCTGAATCATGGCATCTCAGTGTTCTACACGGAAGGTGTTGGCTGTGTGGGGTGGCGTGAGAGGCCTGTGTTCGGTAAGGGTAAAGGTGGGAGTTGGTGTGAGCCGTCCCTCTTTATGAGACATGTTTGCGCAGATACATTTTCCTGAAAAAGGTTTTTTTTTTTTTTTTTTTTTTTTTTTTTTTTTTTTTTTTTTACAGGCAGAGTGGACAGTGAGAGAGAGAGACAGACAGAAAGGTCTTCCTTTGCCGTTGGTTCACCCTCCAATGGCTGCCGAGGTCGGCGCGCTGCGGCCGGCGCACCGCGCTCGTCCAATGGCAGGAGCCAGGAGCCAGGAGCCAGGTGCTTTTCCTGGTCTCCCCATGGGGTGCAGGGCCCAAGCACCTGGGCCATCCTCCACTGCACTCCTGGGCCTCAGCAGAGGGCTGGCCTGGAAGAGGGGCAACCGGGACAGAATCCGGTGCCCCGACCGGGACTAGAACCCGGTGTGCCGGCGCCGCAAGGCGGAGGATTAGCCTGTTGAGCCACGGCGCCGGCCCTGAAAAAGGTTTTTATCAAGAGCACTGCAGTGTACGTTAGCTTTGCCCTTTGCCTTTTGGATCCAGAACGCTCATTCAATGTGTGGGCCCCCACTGAAGCCCTGGTTTCTGCAGAGGAGAAATTGAGTGAGACTTGGAAGCGCCTGCCCCTCTGGGGTGATGGCTGCCCACATTCACACAGGGCAGGGAGCTTCTCGTGCGTTCTGTGTGAGAGTATCTGCAGCCCCGTGACCTGTGATGCCGTGACTCTGAGACAAAACAGATACTCACATTAAAAGTAATTCTGGGAGTGTATACATGTCTATGGTTATAGAAAAATTCCTTACTTTTAGAAGTTTAAATGCTGCCTTTGAATTGAGTACATTTTTTTTCTGATGGTGAATTGACACTGATGTTTCTGGGATGAGGTGTCTCAAAAATGGGACACTTAAAAGAACCATATGCATGGCCTTATGGGATGTACTAGGCTTGTATTAGGGTATTAGGCGGTGCCCCAGGGCTGTATTCATTTTGATTTGGGGGGCATCTTCCTTACTTTGCATTTCCTACTGACCTCTGTATAAAATAGGCGCTCGGTATTTTTAAAGGGAAAAGGGAAGCTTGGCGTGATTCACTTGGTGGTGCTTCTCAGAGTCTTACAGTCTCTGTAAGACCCATGAAGTGCTGCCAACAGAACGATGTGTTAGCAGATGAATTTTTTTTAAATCCCAGTTAGCTGTAGTGATTGATTAACCATATTTCCCCCATGTTCCATTTCTAGAAGAAACAAGTGACAAGAATCTCAAGAATCTTATATTATAGGTCTTTCTAAGATGTTTTCTTTCATTTTTATTTATTTATTTATTTGAGAGTCAGAGTCACAGAGGGAGAGACACAGAGAGAATTTTCCATACATTGGTTCACTCCACAGCTGGCTACAACAGCCGGAGCAGGGCCAGGCTGAAGCCAGGAGCTTCCTCTGGGGTCTCCCATATGGGTGCAGGGACCCAAGGACTTGGGCTATCTTCTGCTGCATTAGCAGGCAGCTGGATCAGAAGCGGAGCAGGCAGGACTCAAAGCAGTGCCTATATGGGATGCGGGCACTGCAGGCAGAAGCTTGGCCCACTACACCACAGTGCCGGCCCCTGGCCCACCCCGCAGGGCCCCTGTGGCCTCTCCCCTGCTGGTCCTGAGCCCGGGCCTTGAGCTGCCGCACGGCCACCAGGAGGCAGCGCTCGCAACCTGAGGCTGTTCTTGCCCTGCTGATCTAAAACATGTTTTCTCAGACCTCACACAGGAGCGTGTGACCCCGTGTTCTTATGCTTACAAGAATTCCCTGTACTTCCTGATGGTTTTGGAGGAGCAGGGAGCTGACGCAGATGACAATGTCCTCTTCCACAAGGGAAGCGCTGGCTTGTTTTATCTGCCATGAGCTTGCTGAGGAGAATGGGATGTTTGTGTGCTCAGGACTGGTGAAACAGGAGTTGAGTGCCGAAGTTAGTAATCATATTTTTATCATCATGATTATTAACAGCAGCTAATATTTAATTACGTGCCAGGTATTCTTGAGTGTCTTACAAAACTGCATTGTCTCCTGTATCCTCTCATCCCTTCAACCTCCCTATTATAAATGAAGAAAGGAAAGAGACTCAAAAGGGTTCATTATTTTGAAGATTTATGTTATCTATTTGAAAGGCAGAGTTAGGGGAGAGACAGAGAGATCTCTCTATCTTCCATCCACTGATTTATTCCCCAAATGGCCACAATAGCTGAGACTGAACTAGGCTGAAGCCAGGAGCCAGGAGGGTGCAGGACCCAAGCACTTGGCCATCTTCTTCTGCTTTCCCAGGCCACAGCAGAGAGCTGGATCGGAAGTGGAGCAGCGGGGGCTTGAACTGACGCCCGAATGGGATGCCAGCATCTTAGGCTGCAGTTTTGTCTGCTGTGCCACAGCGTCAACCCCAGGGTTCAGTGTTTTGACCAAGATCACAAAGTCAGCAAGTGACAGGATCAGAATTTCAGCCCAGTTCTGTCCCTAAGGCTTTGTTCCCAACTACTGTAATATTTTCTTTGTTGAGATTCCCATGTAACTGAGGAAGTACCATTTTCTTCCTAGAATAAACATCATTACATTCTTAATGGAATTGAAGAAGCAGCTCTTATAATTAGGTTTCTAAAATAAATTAATCTTATAGCAGGCAATCTTGATTAATAAGTTTTATTTTAAAAGCACAATACTATCTTAAACCAAAAGAAAGAAAAATGTGTTTATTGAGCAAAATTACTTTGGTGGTACTTTTTGTAAAATTCCTAGTAATTCAGAAAACACTGTCTGCCCTTTTAAACACTTTGTGACCATATGACAGGCGGGGAAATATAAACCGATGAAATACAGTTTCATACTTTAGTACATCATTTGAGAAAAATACAACTTGTTTTCCCCATGACCTTATAAAGTAATGAGAAAATTGCATGGGAAGGGAGGAAGAAAGGAGAATTTATTGTTTTAGCAGTAGTTATGTGCTTTGAGTGGCCTGACTGTGGAGTTACTATTATTTGTTTTGCAAGAGAGCATGCTTTCCTCTCTGATACCACGGAGATCTCATTGACTAGAGCTGTAGCCCCTAGTGCTTATAAGGATTTTCTTTCAGCTTACACTTAATCCTTTCAAACTCCTCTCAGTGTAGGGATAAATGTTGGTTTTCAAGGTAGCATTTTACCACGTTGAATTTGTTTGAAAAATGATTCAGTCGTTTCTGCCTTATTCTTAAATATTGCTGTGTACATCATGTTTCTAGGTAGGTGAGCTCGTGAAACAATATGAAGAGGAGAAAATAGCCTTTTAAGGAATTGGCCCACAGAGAGGATGGCCTTCTTGGACAATCCAACTATCATTCTAGCTCATATTCGACAGTCCCATGTGACGAGTGATGACACGGGAATGTGCGAAATGGTTCTCATTGATCATGATGTTGACCTAGAGAAGATTCATCCTCCTTCAATGCCTGGAGACAGTGGGTCAGAAATTCAGGGAAGCAATGGTGAGACTCAGGGCTATGTGTATGCCCAGTCAGTCGATATTACCTCAAGTTGGGACTTTGGTATTAGAAGACGCTCAAACACAGGTAAACACTGTCTTCTAGTCATGTCTTCTGAGCTTTGTATCAGTAAACATTCTTGGAGTATGCATAATGTTGGATTAGGTTTAATGGGAGACATTTCTCTGTATTAGTAGGAACATGCATGTGTCAGAGTGCAGGAGAATCTGAGCAGCATCTCCGATCTTTGTGACCATGAGTGGAGAGGGCCTCTGGAACGATGCCATTAGAGGGAGGCAGAGACGAGGAAATGTGAAAAAACTGGTTAAGAGAGACCTGTTGGATTTTATCTTCCAAAAAAGTCATCTTATAGAGAGGGAAGTGGACCTGTTTTGAGTGTCTTCCCAGAGAAGCGTTAGTCCCAGTGAGTGAATACCTGGAGGCAGACTGCAGGTTGACATAGCAATTACCAGGCAGTGCAGGTAACGACCAGGACAGCTTTTGCTCATGGAGGAATTGCCTGGGGATGGGTGAGTGGGCTGGTTTTAATAGGAATTCCTACATTTGGGTTTAAGCTTAGAAAAAAATGACCTAGTTTTTTTTTTTTTTTTAAGTTTATTTTATTTGAAAGTCAGAGTCACACACAGAGAGAAGGAGAGGCAGAGGGAGAGAGAGGTCTTCCATCTGCTAGTTCACCTCCCAATTGGCCGCAACAGCCGGAGCTATGCCGAGCCAAAGCCAGGAGCTGGGAGCTTCTTTCAAGTCTCCCACACAGGTGCAGGGATCCAAGGATTTGGGTCATTTTCTGCTTTCCCAGGCCAAAGCAGAGAGCTGGATTAGAAATAGAACAGTCAGGACTCGAACCAACACCCATATGAGAGACAGAGGCAGAAAGAGAGAGAGAGAAAGAGAGCCTTCCATCTACTGGTTCACCTCCCAAATGGCCATAACTCTAGAGCTGGACCAATTGGAGCTTGGAGCTCCTTCCGGTCTCCCACACAGGTGCAATGGCCCAAGAACTTGAGCCATCTTCTGCTGCTTTCCCAAGCAATAGCAGAGAGCTGGATCAGAAGTGGAGCAGCCAGGACTTAAACTGGCACTCATATGGGATGCCAGCAGTGGCTTTCCCCACTACGCCACAGCACCAGCCCCTACTATTTTCGAACTTAAGTTTTTTGATAGCCTTTTAAAGGAAGTGTGACAAAGCATGGCCTTTACTTAGATAACTTATTTAGAATACATATCAGTAGTTCTAATATGATGTGATATTCTAGAAGATAATTTTTTAGGTCATTAGAAATTATAATCTCCAGGCCGGTGCCGTGGCTCAACAGGCTAATCCTCTGCCTTGGGGCGCCGGCACACAGGGTTCTAGTCCCGGTCGGGGCACCGGATTCTGTCCCGGTTGCCCCTCTTCCAGGCCCACTCTCTGCTGTGGCCCGGGAGTGCAGTGGAGGATGGCTCAAGTGCTTGGGCCCTGCACCCCATGGGAGACCAGGAAAAGCACCTGGCACCTGGCTCCTGCCATCGGATGAGTGTGGTGCACCGGCCGCGGCGACCATTGGAGGGTGAACCAACGGCAAAGGAAGAACTTTCTCTCTGTCTCTCTCTCTCTCACTGTCCACTCTGCCTGTCAAAAATTAAAAAAAAAAAAAAAAAAAAAGAAATTATAATCTCCAGTCAATAGCAGTAACCTGCTAATTCCCGGGCAAGGTAATGGCTGGAGATGTAGTAGTAGGACATTGAACATCTTTATATATTTATTTTCCTGATCCAGATGTAAAATGTACATAAAGTAGTAGTGCAGGTAGAGCTGGATACAATACACAGTGAAAATCTCATTAAGGTTTTGGTTCAGAATTCAGTGTCTGTGACATCAAAAAGAATAATTTTCTCTCATGATGAAAATAATTAATAGCATTTCCCAGTATCTAAAAGAACTTTTATCAACATAGGATTTGAGTGAGGGTTTGAATGTAATTCAGAACCACTGATTCTCAGTTCTCTAGTTGAAACTGACTTCCTTGCAAGTTATTGAGATGATATCTTCCATGACAGACAGGTTGAATAGATTTCAGGAGGAGAATGCTGCTAACTTGAGAGCCTTATGATTATATTACTCTGCTGTATGCTCCATATTTATTAATTGCAATCGAATGTATTTTTCTTCAGTGGAATTTGGTTAAATATAGTGACATTGTCAGAATGGTTTTGCCAGCCTAGTTTAAATTTCTGGCAAGATTATTTTCAGTGTTTCCCTACCACAGTGCTACGGCAGGAGTAGATGATTTCCTACCTTGAAAGTGGTTGAAAAATAAATTTATGTTTATTTATTTTCCATTAGCAGTGTGCCAGGATAGAAGTTGAAGATTAGCAAGAGAAGGCTAATTTCAAGAGGTGGTGTCGGTTGTGGCTTTCTTTTCCACTGAGGTCTCTCCAGTCAGCAGGTTAATGGATGCTGCACTGAATTTCTTTAAAGGATCAGTTCACCGGTTATTGAAGGCGGATCAGCCAGTGACAGTATAATCATAAATGCACAATTTTAGGTGATTGTTGTTGGAAATTTTTTAGGTAGCACTTAGATGCCAGTAATTGAGGTTTGGGTTGTTTTAGTGACCAAGAAATTTACTTTTTATTCCTTTCAGCATATCTTAAAATTTTGTAAAAGAAAAATTGTTCTTTTTAAGATTTGACTAATGTTACAAAGATACAAATCATTTATTTTACTACCTATAAACTGTTTCAGCCCACTGAAGAAAAGCTATGCTAATTTATATAGCTTTGACATTTTATAATTTTCATGATTTTTAGATAAAGGATTTTATATTTAAAACTTTAATAGTCTAGTCTGAGTTCATTTATCTTTAATTTTTGAAACGGGTAGAGTAATTCATAACAGTAATTTTATTCCTGTAATGTAATATTCACTTCAGTTCATTTGTGCATTGAAATTCCTTTAAGACCGTTATTAATGATTTATATAATGAAATGTCATATTAATCACAGAAGTTTTCACATTTTATTATTCTCTTCCATGTTAATACTATCTTTATGATCTCTATTAATGTTTTATATCCTCTAATTTCAATTATAAATCAAGAATATTTTCATGTTTTTGTTGGTATTTGCTTTTCAGGGGTGCCACCTTTAAAATTTTATGACTTTTTCCCCTACATATGCATTATAAAACATCTTTATTCATATAAAGGTAGTTAATTATGTCTTTGTTTATAGTAAACTTTCATTGACAAACTTATAGTTATAATATTTCTTTTCAAGCTCAAAGATTAGAACGGCTCCGAAAAGAGAGACAAAACCAGATCAAATGCAAAAATATTCAGTGGAAAGAAAGAAATTCTAAGCAATCAGGTAAATGGAAATCATTTTAATTCTTAATTTGAGATTTATATATTTAATTTATATTAACTTTTATTTTGTATTCATCCTTTTACATCTTCTGAACAGATACCTCTTGTGTTTTGAGCTTTGAGCTCTTTCCCACTGAAGCTGTGTATTCTTTAGGGCTTGTCATTTTGGCCACCCTTCACTCAGTCATGGGGAAGATGTGTGGAGGGGACACGGTGTATGGTAAAACTGTCATGCCAGTGCCCTGTTCTCAAGGCCAAGGAGTGCTTTGTGATTTCTTTACAAAAACAGTTCTCTATGATGGACTTCTGGGTAATGGATTTCTTTTGACTATTCCAACCTAGACTTTCCCTTGCCTCATTACTGGCTTTAGTAATTAGTAAGTCTTTTTTGCACATATGCTAATTCTTTCTCTTTAGCTTAAAAACCATTATGTTGCAGTATTAGTGTATTTATATATCATATATTTAAAGGCTGACAATTACATATTTTCAAAGCTTCAATATCAGAAGACTTAAATATTTTAATTGATAAAATCCTGTTAAAATATTTTATAATGGCGATAGCATGTTTCCTTCCATGCCCTCCCAGTACCTCCCAGCACCTCCCAGTACCATGTTGGCCTGTAACAGTTGCCTAATAAATGCATGGGTACTTCAAAAAGCTCATGGGAAATGTGACTCAGTTTATTTTGGTACAAAATTTGAAATTTTTACATATGGGGGGTTTTCAAAATGTTCATTGAAAGTATATATTATGAAAAAACTGTACATGGATTTCAAATTTTTTTGCACTAAAATAAACTTCTTTGAATTCCATTTTTCCATGAAATTTTTAAATTTTTTTTATTTGAGAGGCAGAAAGACAGATAGACACAGAGAGAGAGAGAGACAGAGTGACAGACTTCTCATTGTCACCTGCTGGTTCATTCCCCAAATGCCCATAACAGCCAGGATTGGGCTGGGCCAACGCAGGGAGCCAAGAGTTTAATCTAGGTCTCCCATGTAGACGGCAGGAGCCCCCGTCTTTGAGTAATCATTGCTGCCTTACAGGGTGCGCATTAGCAAGAAGCTGGAGTCAGGAGCTGCAGCCAGGTGTTGAACCCAGGTACTTTAATGTGGGATTCAGGGAGCGTAAACGCTAGGCTAAATGCTGGCCTCTCCATCACTTTTTGAAGTGCCCTCATATTTGTTGATTGGCTGGCTCCATTGCTACACGCTAATTATACAGCTGACAATGGTTATTATGGTAGTAGCACCAGGCCTGGTGCTGTACTAGGCACTGGATCTGCACTGCCTGTGATGCAGCGATCTTACAGAACGTGGGTGTTGTTGCTGTCATTTACAGGTGGGAGTGGCCTCAGAGACATTGAGTGATTTGCTAAAATTGCAACTAGGAGGTGGAAGTGTGATAGTGCTATGCTTTATATCCAGCTTGTCTGCCTTTAAAGATCAGTCTCCTGATGCTAAGCCACGTCCAAAGTGCTTCTTGCTTTCCCCTATGATTATATCCTCAAGTAACCTCCCTAGGTATGATTTTCTTACTGATTGCTTCCCAATAAGGACTGCGTAGAACAGGAATCCTGTCCACTTCCTTTTCTTCCGTAATCTCACTCTATGACTTCTGTGGTTCTTGAATGCCTCTTTCGTTTTGTCTTGATACTTTAAAAATCTCACTAGGCTGACCACTTCTATTGATTCAGTTAATTATTCTTTCTGTTGTATTTAGCACAATGTGAAAATATATTATTTATCTTGTCAACTTTTTTATATTTTTATATATTTGAATACAGTTCCTGTTGATCTCCTCTTAATGAGCACAGAGCCAGTTCATCCAAGCCTCCCTATCCTCCTCCTACCTTGTTTACCCTCTTTACTTCAATATCTTAAAAATTTAGAAGCTGGGGGACAGACGTTGGCAGTGGTTAAATCACTATTTGGGATGCTCACATCCAGTAATCAAGAGAGCCTGGTTTTAGAGTCCTGGCTCCTCAGCTTCTGATCCAGCTTCCTGCTAATGCACACTCTGAGAGATGGCAAGTGCTGGCTCAACTGGTTGGGTCCCTGCCACCCATGCGGGAGTCCTGGATTGAGTTCCTGGCTTCTGGCTTTTACCTGACCCAGCCCTGGCTGTTGTAGGTATTTGGGGAGTAAACCAGGAAATGCGAGATCTCCGTATGTCTATCTTTCCCTCTCCCTTTCAAATAAATGGAAAATAATAAAATATAAAGGTGTTTTTTTTTTTTTTTACAGGCAGAGTAGACAGTGAGAGAGAGAGACAGAGAGAAAGGTCTTCCTTTGCCATTGGTTCACCCTCCAATGGTCGCCGCGGCCAGCATACCGCGCTGATCCGAAGGCAGGAGCCAGGTGCTTCTCCTGGTCTCCCATGTGGGTGCAGGGCCCAAGCACTTGGGCCATCCTCCACTGCACTCCCTGGCAACAGCAGAGAGCTGGCCTGGAAGAGGGGCAACCGGGACAGAATCTGGCACCCCGACTGGGACTAGAACCCAGTGTGCCGGCACTGCTAGGCAGAGGATTAGCCTATTGAGCCACGGTGCCGGCCTCAAATATAAAGTTTTTTAAAAAGGTTAAAATTAAGAATAGAGCACCTCAGATATAAGTACAATAATCCTTTTTACACTGTCAAAAGTTCATCAGCCTAAATGGCCCAATGGCCAGGGCTGACCAGGCCAAAGTCAGGAGCCTGGAACTCCATTTGGGTCTCCCATGTGGGTGGCAGGGGCCTAAGTACTTGGGCCATCATCTGTTGCTTTCCCAGGCACATTAGCAGGGAGCTGGATGGGAACTGGAGCTCATATGGGATGCTTGTGTCACAGGTGGCAGCTTAATCTGGTATACCACAACACTGACCCCTAGATAGTGAACAAGGCCAAGTCCATGCCCTTATGGGGTTTATATTCTAATGGGGAAATATAGTACACAAACTGTGGTGTAGAGAAGGACATAGCCAGGTGGGGGAGGCTAAAGAATGCTGGGGAGGGGTTTTGCTAGTTTATTTGGTGGGGGGGGGGGTGGTCAGGAAAGGCCTCATTAGGAAGGTAAGGTTTTCTTTCTTTCTTTTTTTTTTTTTAAAGATTTATTTTATTATTTATTTGAAAGTCAGAGTTACACAGAGAGAGGAGAGGAGGAAAGACAGAGAGAGAAAGAGAGAGAGGGGTCTTCCATCCACCAGTTTACTCCCCAATTGGCTGCAAACGGCCAGAGCTATGCCGATCCGAAGCCAGGAGCCAGGGGCTTCTTCTGGGTCTCCCACATGGGTGCAGGGGCACACAGGCTTGGGCCATCTACTGCTGTTTTCTTAGGCCATAGCAGAGAGCTGGATTGGAAGTGGAGCAGCCAGGACTCGAACCTGTGCCCATATGGAATGTCAGCACTGCAGGCAGCAGCTTTACCTGCTGTGCCACAGTGCCAGGCCCAGTACTTAAGTGTTTTTATTTATTTTTAAAATTTTTTAAAAATATTTTTCTTATTTATATGAGAGGCAGAGTTACAGACAGTGAAAGGGAGAGACAGAGAGAAAGGTCATCCATCTGCTGGTTCACTCCCCAAATAGCCACAATGACCAGAGCTGAGCTGATCTGAAGCCAGGAACCAGGAGCTTCCTCTGGGTCTCCCACATGGGTTCAGGGGCCCAAGCACTTGTGCCAACTTCCACTGCTATCCCAGGCCATCGCAGAGAGCAAGATCGGAAGAGGAGCAGCTGGGACCAGAACCGGCGCCCATATGGGATCCTGGCACTGAAGGCAGAAGATTAACCTACTGAGCCACAATGCTGACCCCTTAAGTGTTTTTAGCACATAAAAAACTACAATACCATTACTCTCTAGAAAATTCTTTAATATTATCTTAATATTTGTTATTTTAAGTATATTTACAGTTTTAGCTATTACAAAGAAGTAATCATTTATGTATTATATAAATAATTCTGTAATGTTCTCAAATATCAAATTACTGTTCATATTTCATCAAGTATCTTGAAGTGTTTTTTTTTTTAATTCTAATTGGTTTATTTAGATTTGCACATATTACCTTTGGTTAATGTGTCTCATTTCCTTTGTAATGTAGGTTCTTCACCTTTTTTTTCTTGTAGCTTATATTTTGAAGAAACTAGGTTGTCTTGTAGAATTTCTTACATTTTTTATTTTGCTAATTGTATACTCGCAGTCTTATTCAGAATGCCTCCCTGTTTCCTATAAACTTGTAGTTAGATCTAGAAACATCTCAGATTTGAAGTTTGCTTTTTGTTGAGAATATATTTTACATGTTGTATACTTCATATTATATCAGGAAATGTAGAATGTCATTTTTGTGATATCGATAGCAGGATCAAGTGTTGTGTATTCATTACCAAGTTACTGTTGCTTTTTTACCTGATGGTGTTAATGGCCATTGTTGGGTATTACCTGGATGCATTATTTCATTAGGAGTTGCAAAGTAATATTTCTATTTTTTTTTTAGAAAAAGATTTATTTATTTGAAAGACAGAGTGACAGAGAAGGAAGTGGAGAGGCAGTGAGAGAGAGAGGGAGAGAGAGCAAGCAAGCAAAAACACTTTTGCTTGTTCACTTCCCAAATGGCTGCAACAGTGAGATCTGGGCCAAAGCAAAGCCAGGAGCTAGAAACTCCATCCAGGTCTGCAGTGTGGATGGCAGGGATTTGGGCAGTTGGGCCATCAAATACTGCCTTCCCAGGGACATCAGCAGGACGCTGGATCCAAAGCAGAGCAGCCAGGATTCAAATCAGCACTTCCGTATGGGATGCTAGTGTAGCAAATGCTGCTCACCTCATGGCACCCCAATTCTGGCCCCAGTGATTTCTCTCTTCATCAGTCATTCTTCATAACTCGCTTTACTGTAAAGAACTGTTCCTAAATCTGTTACTTGGTTTCTTCTGATATAATGCCTGTAAGAAAAGCAGGATAAATTCTTGATTCTTTCTGTTTGTTAATAGCTTTCAGAATTATGAGTTTATCCCCTAGCATTCTATATAAATGACCAATAAAGGTTTTCTTCCTTTGTATAATTATGAACTCAATGATTTTTAAAGCATATTTGATATTTTTCAGGTCATTGAGTATTCTTTTTCATAATAAAGCTGTCTGTTTATGTAGTCAGTCCTTTCATATAGATTCTATATGGATTCAATCTGAAGTTTGTAACTTATATTTTAAAAGACTAGTATTGGCTACTCTGTCAGTAAGAGATGGGATGGGGTATGGAAGTCAAGGGCAGAAACAGGATGGCCAGTTTGAAGGTGTTGGTGACTGTAGAAGTGGCTCTGGTTATCTTCCGAAGGATGGGTGGGATGCTGACTATGAGGGAGAAGGGTCAGGATGACTCTCAAGTTCTTGGCCTAATAGGATTGAGTTGCAGTTAACTGAGAAGTGGAAAACTGTGCAGGGATATGTTTGGGGGATGGTCAGGGATGTAGGTATGGATAGGTAAGATGTGAAATTCTGAGCAGATATCCCAGTGGAGGTGTCACCTAAAATATTAGATATATGAGTCTATTTTCAGGGAGTGTTTACTGCTAGAAATGAGCATTTGGGGGACCAGTACTGTGGTGTAGTGGGTAAAGCTGCTGCCTGCAATGCCAGCGTCCCATATATGCCCTGGTTCGAGTCCTGTCTGTTCCCACTTCCAATCCAGCTCCTTGCTAATGTGCCTGAGAAAGCAGTGGAAGATGGCCCAAGTGCCTGGACCCCTGCACCCACATGGGAGACCTGGATGAAGCTCTGGGCTCCTGGCTTTGACCTGGCCCAGCCCAGGAGCATCAGGGAGCTTTGAAGAGTGAGCCAGCAGATTGAAGATCTCTTTCTCTCTCGGTGTGTGTGTGTGTGTGTGTGTGTGTGTGTGTGTGTCTTCTCTCTATATAACTCTGACTTTCAAATAATTTTTTTAAAATTTTATTTATTTGAGAGGTAGAGTCAGAGAGGGAGAAACAGAGAGACCGGTCTTCTATCTACTATTGCACTCCCCAGATGGCTACAATGGCTGGAGCTGAGCCAATCCAAAACTAGGAGCTTCCTCTGGGTCACTCACATAGTGCAGGGGCCCAAGCACTTGGGCCATCCTCTACCGCTTTCCCAGGCCACAAGCAGAGAATTGGACTGAAAGAAGAGTAGGTAGGACACGAATTGGCAACCACATGGGATGCCGGCACCACAGGTAGAGGCCTAGCCTACTACAACACAGCACCAGCCCCAATAAATAAATAATCTTAAAAAAAAAAAACAAAGAATGTTATACTACTAAGGTTAAAAAAAGAAAAAGAAATGATCATTTTGAGTCCCCAGCATATAAAAGATACTTATTTAGGTTTTCCCTTTGTATTTATTTTTCTGTGTGTTTGTATGTTATACTTCACATGTAGTGGTGTATCTATATGTAGTTATAAGTTATTTAAATGTTTTAAAGTTCTTTTGATTTGACTTTGTCAAGACTGCAATGCTTTGAACTTATTCATTGCAGATGTAAACATCTTTGATTTATTTAAAAAGCTTAACTATGGATATTTTCTAATACTCAAAAAATGAAAAAGAAGGCTATAGTGACCCTGATTACTTATCATCTAACTACCATCTTTATCAAAATGCAGATTGATTTAGAGAATTATTTGATCTTTGGGAAGATATAGAACTAACTTGTTTTGATTCATTAATGAATATCAGGAAGAATCTGATTTAATAATAACTTAATCTGAATTGCTTCAATCATTATTTTATTTGTTCATTCATGCAGCAAAATGTACTAAGGATCTACTTTGTTCATTAATGCCTAATGGCCAAGAGGCTCAGTTGGATACAAAACCTCGCTCTCTGCCACTTTATAGCTGATGGCCTAGGGCTAATCAAAATGTTCTAAGCTTGTTTCCACACTGAAAAATTGAAGTAATGCTTGAATCTCTGTAATAGATGTGTTATGAGAATTAAACTTGTTACATTGACCTGAACAAGTAATGTTAGTTACTGTTACAAATATCCTCTCTCTTTCCTCCTCCTCATCTCTGTCATCCAAATGTTGTGCTTGGCGCCATTGGATTAAGCTGTGATCCTTCACCTTGAAGAATTAGAATTCCAAACTCCTGTAGTATTAAAGCCTTGAGAGGTCTTTGAGATTGTCTAGTTTGATAAGCCCAGGGAAGTTGACTGAATTGCCCAGTTTCACCCAACTAGCTGTACTTGGCAAAGCCAGGCAAAAGCTTCAGTTTCCTGGCAGTGAGTGCTCCTCTTGCAGAAAGGCCACTATGTTGCTCTGACGCTTTCCCCTTCCCTAAGCCCTGGTCCTTCTAGATTGACAACCCTGGCCTGCATGCTGCCGTTCAGTGTGCAAACATCAAAGCAGACGTGAGGCTTTCTGCACACATCAGACGTGAGCCCGTCCCTGGATTCTTCTACCTTGACTCTGAGGGGGACTTTTTAGGCAAGGTGCACAAGCAGTCTCTCTCTGTAATCACAAATATGTTTTTATCTTTCTCTTGTGTCACAGCCCAGGAGTTAAAGTCACTGTTTGAAAAAAAATCCCTCAAAGAGAAGCCTCCAAGTTCTGGAAAGCAGTCAATTTTATCCGTACGCCTGGAGCAGTGCCCTCTGCAGCTGAATAACCCCTTTAATGAGTATTCCAAATTTGACGGCAAGGTGAGTGATAGAGACTTTGTCCTTTCAATGGAACTTCTCTCCCTCTCTCTCTCTTCCTCTCCTCCCTCTCTCTCTCTCCCTCTCTTGCTTTCCCCCTTTCTCCCTCTCTCTGTCCATGTTTCTCCCGGTCTGTCTTCTTTTTATGTTTATCTTAGATATCTGATGACTATTTGAATTTTCTCAAATATATAGAGATATACAGACAGGGGGTAGTTTGACTGATTTATTTATCTGTGGTATCTGAAGTATCCGTGGGAGTTTGGGCTAGTTGGATTGTGATTTATCAAGATCCACTTGTGTCGGGAAAGCCTTAAAAGTGGTGCTGAGAGGCGGTTTGCATCGTCTTATCTGATTCTTTATTGTAACTACAGAAATTGTTGAAGTTTCTTCAGTTCACAAATCTAGGCTGTTACTTCGCATTTCAGTATTTCACTGCAAGGGTATCTTATTTAACATTTGCCGTGGAGGATGACTGTCTTTTTTTTTTTTTTTCTTATTCTCACAGTTTACTGTTATAAAATTAAAATGGTCGTATTTTCCTTTTAAAAAATGGCCACTGTTTGAAGTGTGGCACACCCTCCCCCCGTTCCCTGACATTCCGGGGTCTCTGTGCTGAGCTAAGCGGGCCTTTTTCAGGAGAGAGTAACAGTTGATTTTTATATTTATTGCCATTATGTTTTCTGCCTGGCAGTGGTGTAGGGGTGCTGAGTGATAGCTTGTTGCCTGGAGGGGTCATACACAATTTGTCTTATTTCAACACTATTGCAATTAATAAACACACAGCTCTTTGCTTGTGTTTGCATTTTTGTTATTCATGCGCTGGTTCTGTCAGTTGTCATCTTTGAGCAAAGAGGTATTTTTCTCTTTGAAACACTTTCACCCCAGACAGTTCAGCGTGTTTGCATCGGTTTAAGTAAGCATATGTGGCTGTTGGCACAAGAGGTTGTTGATGTCTGTGGGAAAGCAGAGCAAGAACCAGAAACAAGATGCGTGAATAACAAAGATCCTAAAGCACTCAAGAGTTTCCCCCACAAAATCATGGGAAAGCACTGTCAGTGAATTGTAGCTGGGCTGGTGTGACGCTTCCCTGTAGGCTGCGCGTCTGCCTTCCCTGGTCTCCTTGTGAGACGTAGGCGAGGGAAGGGAAGGGGTTTCTCCTCAGGGACCGCACTGTCAGCCTCAGGAAAACACTGAGTTGGACTTTACAGGACTTAAAAAAGTACAGTGGATTCATTAAGATGTGTGAGAATCTGTTGCTGGGATTAGGAGACTTTGCTGGAATGTGTTTGCTTCTATTGCCCAATACCATCTCATTGTTTGAGGATGTAATTGCTGGAATAATTAATATGTGATAATGTTTGTATGCTAGCAGAATAGCACAGACCTTTTAAATAGAAATTTCTGTATACCATTAGACTGTGTTAGTAATTTCCTAGATTTGAATTTATCAGGCAGCCATGGACTCTGCTTGGAATATATATCTGACTTCTGAAGTGACAGATTTTTTTTTTTTAAGTAAGCCATTTCATCAGTCACAAAGGAATTTTATTTACTAGATATGTGTTTACACTTAAGATTCTCTGTGCTTTTGTCACAGCAAATCTGTAATTTGCAAAGGATGTGAACATGAAGCAGTCACCATTACATATTGATTAAGAAAGATTTATGTATCGATAAGTCTGTCTTATGATGTAATGCTGCTTTATTATTATTTTACATATTACAATTGCTAAAATACAATTAAACCTGTGTTCTCATCTATTATTTAATATTGATGCATTTGGCAGATATGTAATGAAAGTGGCTAATATTTGAAAGATATTGTACCATACATATTAAATTAGTCTTTCTTTATCTTTCTGAAATGCATCAATATGATATTCAATGACATCTCAATGATTAATAGAGAATTATACTTGAGTCAAGCCTTTTTGTAACCTAGAAATTAAAATGACTATTCAAATAACACCTCAAAATGATCAAATTAGCATTTTGTGATTGCATAATAATGGGATTGTAGTAGTTAGAACGGTAGCATGGCTGCCTCTAGAGTTAAGATCATGTCAACCCCTTGATAATAAAGCCTTTTCCGTGCGAGTCGACTTTAATAATTTCCAGATTGATTCTCCCCATAAATCATCTGACATTCAGCACTAAATTTTTGTTACAGTTGTAACTTAAAATTATTTTTTTTTACCTCAAAGTTAAGGAATGAAGTGAGTGTTTTGTTTTAGTCATTGGAATGCTGCTTTTTTTTGCCCAAATTGTAAAGGTTTTCTCTGTATTTCGATGCTTCTTTATTGTGTATGTGTGTGTGTGTAAGATTTGTTAAAGCCACTAAAATCCATGCAGGTTTTTTTTTTCTCCTGCAAATATTCACAGTGCTTTTCTTGGGAATAACGCTTGCCTTATTTACATAATTAACTGAGTTGCTTAGGTCTCCTGGGCACATGGTACATAATTGGGGAGAGAAGGGGACAGGGAAGAGTTTGGGGTCTAATTAAATATGCTAAAAAACTACTTAATTATGTATTTCCTCAAGAGACTGCTGTGAGATCTTCCTTAAGATTAAACTAGGGTTAGATCTGAAAAAAAAGAGTTTTGCTTTTGGTATAGCTTTACCAACTGCTTGGTAGCTGGGCAAGCATATCCAGCTGGTTGTTGGTTTTGTTTTTAAAGGGTCTCTTAGCTATTGTGTGAAAATTAGGAAAACATTTCAGTTAGTTTTTGGTTCCTGTAACTGGTTAATCATTTATTAATCTTTTTATTATGGCTGGTTAATAATTTAAAGTTTTTAAAAAATTTATTTGAAAGAGAGTATGTGTTGGAGAGGGAGAGATTATCTGCTGTTTAATCCCAAAATGCCCGAAACAGCTGGGTCAGGGCAGGCTGGAGCCAGGAATACCATCCAGGTCTCCCACATGGGTGGCAGAAACCCAAATACTTGGACCATCATGTGCAGCCTTTCAGGCCCATTAACCGGAAACTGGATTGTTCAAGTGCAGAGTAGCCAGAACTCAAACTGGCACTCTGATATTGCATGTGGACTTCCCAAGCAACATCTTAACTGCTGCGCCAAATGCCTTTCCAGGTTAATATATTTTTTTTTTTTTTTTTGACAGTGAGAGAGAGAAACAGAGAGAAAGGTCTTCCTTTTCCGTTGGTTCACCCCCCAAATGGCTGCTATGGCCGGCGTGCTGCGCCAATCCGAAGCCAGGAGCCAGGTGCTTCCTCCTGGTCTCCCATGCAGGTGCAGGGCCCAAGCACTTGGGCCATCCTCCACTGCCTTCTCGGGCCACAACAGAGAGCTAGACTGGAAGAGGAGCAACCAGGACAGAATCCAGCGCCCCGACCGGGACTAGAACCCGAGGTGCCGGCGCCACAGGCAGAGGATTAGCCAAGTGAGCCGCAGCGCCTGCCAAGGTTAATATTTTAAGACATAAGATTGAGAGGGAAAGGCTGTAGGTAGGCTTATGCTTTGTTGTGATTTGACAATTTGATGGGTCAGTTTTACTGTTATATTTATAGTATTTCTTTGGCAAGTCAGTGATGTTATCTGTGATCTGCTTAGATCTGTAGATTATTAATAACTCTGTTTATTGATCATTTGTAAAAACAGTTTTAGGGGGTGCCTTGATCAGATGAGGCTGAACCAGACTAAACGATGTGCTGAATTCTCTAACATTATTGAGGACAGGACCTCTGAATAGCCTCCTTACAAAACAATATCTCTGATCTAGAGGTCAGAACTTCCCTGTGACTGTTTTTCTGATTTCACTTTATTTGAGAAATGTTGGTTGTGATGAGTTGCTGCATTGAGGTGGTAGGGAGTGAGCTCTGCTGATCACCAGTAAACACTCAGGACTAATGGAAGTACTGTGGAATATATGACTTTTCTATCTTCCTTCTCCACTTGTTTCAAATGAGGTCATGTTTTAAGAAGTCACTCTAGGCCGGCGCCGCGGCTCACTTGGCTAATCCTCTGCCTGCAGCACCAGTACCCTGAGTTTTAGTCCCAGTTGGGGCACCGGATTCTGTCCTGGTTGCTCCTCTTCCAGTCCAGCTCTCTGCTGTGGCCCGGGAAGGCAGTGGAGGATGGCCCAGGTGCTTGGGCCCTGCACCTGCATGGGAGACCAGGAGGAAGCACCTGGCTCCTGGCTTTGGATTGGCGCAGCGTAGTGGCCATTTGGGGGGGTGAACCAATGGAAAAGGAAGACTTTTCTCTCTGTCTCTCTGTCTCTCTTACTCTCTAACTCTCTAACTCTTCCTGTCCAAAAAAAAAAAAAAAATGTCTATGGGCCAGCACTGTGGCATAGCGGGTAGAGCTGCCGCCTACAGTGCCGGCATCCTGTATGGACGCCGGTTCGAATCCAGGCTGCTCCACTTGTGATCCAGCTCTCTGCTATGGCCTGGGAAAGCAGCAGAAGATGGCCCAAGTTCTTGGGCCTCTGCACCTGCATGGGAGACCTGGAAGAAGCTCCAGGCTCCTGGCTTTGGATTGGCACAGCTCTGGCTGTTGCAGCCAACTGGGGAGTGAACCGGTGGATGGAAGAACTCTCTGTTTCTCTCTGCCTCTCCTTCTCTCTCTAACTCAGCCTTTCAAACAAATAAATAAATCTTTTAAAAAAATCTTTAAAAAAAAGTCAGTCTATCCCTTGCCATACCATGCCTTATCACTTATTTGAGAAACTTGCTAGTATAACATATAATTGTTCTGGTCAAATATGCATCATTAGATCATCAGAAGTTCAAGTACCTGTTTCTTGTCAATGCAATTACTAAGGAATGACACTGCTTATCTTTGTGTCCTCTCAGTCAGGGTTTTCACCTCTCTGAACCTGCGGGCTTGTGAGACCATCAGATAGGGTAATGCTAGGGTAAAGCACTCAGTGTGTTGAGAGACAGCTTAATGTAGCAGTGCGGCCGGTCAGCTGACCTCTTCTCTCAAGCCCTCAGTGTGAATCCTGGTGACTCACTGTAGTGTGTGACTTGAGGCCAGTTACTTAACCTCAGTGAGGCTTGATGGAGGTCAGGACACACTTCCCCAGAATGTGGCATCTGAGTATTACCAGCTGAAAACACCTGAGAAGGGCTGGGAAGGGCTTCTTGGTCTCCCCCCACCCTTCCCACCACGGGTCACAAGGCCCCATGAGAGAGAGAAAGGAGTACGTTGGGCCCCGCAGAGATGGAGGTCATCGAGCGGAACTGGAAAGAACAGGCCTTGCCGAGCGCCCTCTGTGTCCTGCAGTTGCTCCTCCCCTCTGTCCTTTTCTCAGAGATTGTCCTTTCTCAGACCCTGCCCAGACGCTCAGCTTTAACTGTTTCACGGCGGGGAGCGGATCATCATTTTTCTTAGGAAGACTCTGAATCACATTATGTTTATATTAAATGTATGTGCTTTTCTAGTGGTGATCTTTTTCCCAGGGTCAACAGCTGAGAATTTAGAAGGGAAGAAGGAAAAGATATCTCTCTCCTCTATAAACTGCAGTCCTAGTATTTGGAATGGAATGGTAATGTGTCTTCCTCGTGAGGGGGGAAGGAGATGGATGAATCCTGTTTAACCCGGCATGTAGCATATAGGGAGCACCCTGCAAACGCCTCATTTCTGTCGCTTTCTCTTCTTGGGGCTGGGGCTGGGCTGTGAACTGACACACCTCTCCTGTGTACTTCATTTCCTGTGGACAGGATTGAGTGAGGAGAAATGTGTTCTTAACACCAGGATTTTAGAATAGTATCCTTAAGCCAGATGTGTGCATGCTGGATGAAGGTCTGCCTGTTGAAGTTCCAGGTGTCCAGTGGAGCTTTGGCCTTCAGTTTCAACAGGAAGTTCGAGCCAAGTGATTTCTGCTTTTTGTTCTGTTTTCCTTGATGAAGGCTATTTTTCAAACATCTGGTCAAAAGGTAGTTGGACATCAGGGATTGCTTGGTAGTTTACTGAAATGTTAAGTATTTTTACCTGTTTTACTTAGCTAAACACTACTCTGTAAACGTAGGGGAATGTTCGCCTTGACAAGCAACTTAAAAAGCCTAACCAAGCCTGGTTCTTACAGTCCACTGTGACTTTGATTGTGTTAACTTGTTAGAAAGTAACCGTTTCTCTGTTAGAAACTGTTTCAACAGGGAAGCTACAGAAAGCATGGGGGAAGGGATAATTCATGAGTGCTAATTGCTTGGCTGTTAATTTTCATAAGTGTTGATAGAAGCAGTTCCTTAAATTAAACTTTGTTTAAAATGTATCAGGGGAAATATTCCACAATGTCGAGCCTGAAGTGAAAATTAATATGAATGCTGTGGCAATTAACACATACTGGTTAATAGCTTTTAGCAGCATTTTGGGATGATAGTCCTTAAATACATTTTTGCATGCTGCTCTTGTTTCAGCATTGTTCCAGTCTATGTCTGGATAATTATGAACAAATGTTTTCTACGATCATTGGCATCAAATAGCTCTTTTCAAAGAAAGTCACTTCAAACTTTGCAGAAAAGCATGAAGCCACTGAAAAATGTTGCAAACTCAGAAAAGGTCAGCAAATTGAGAACATCTAAAAAAAAAAAATTGCCCTTAGAGGAAAATGCTCCTCATTTGAACTTGGAAAAGTTGCCATTGTCATGGAAACAGCCCCTTCTAAGACAGTAAGCTCCTTTAGCGTCAGGAGCTGTTTCCAGAAAGCCACAGTCTGAACCCCGCAGTGTTGCCTATATCTGCACAGCAGCTTCTGCTCACTGCTGCTAGAGTTGAGGCCCTGGCCTTGCGTGGAGGGACCTGTCCTTCCTAACCCTTCACTTGTCCAGGCTGGCCTTCTTTGCAGCCAGAAAAGAAGGTGGTAGAGAATCCCATCTTCATCCTCACTCCTCTCAGAATTCTCCTGAGGTTCAAGGTCCCTGCCCACAGTGCTGTGGCATAGCAGGTAAAGCCGCCGCCTACAGTGCTGGCATCCCATATGGGTGCTGGTTTGAGCTCCGCTGTTCCATTTCTGATCCAGCTCTCTGCTATGGCCTGGAAAAGCAGCAGAAGATGGCCCAAGACCACCCATGTGGGAGACCCGGAAGAAGCTCCTGGCTCCTGGCTTTGGATCAGCCCAGCTCCAGCTGTTGCAGCCAATTGGGGAGTGGACCAGTGGATGGAAGAACTCTCTCTCTCTGCCTCTGCTTCTCTGTAACTCTGCCTTTCAATAAATAACTAAATCTTTTTAAAAAAAATGTGCCCAATATCTATTGGCAACCCCCATCTTGCACTATCCAAAGTCTTTGCTTTTTACTTGTTTTTTTGTTTTTGATTTTTCTTTGTCTGCCTTGTATCTGGAGGATGATGGATTTTAGCACAGGCACACACTGACGCGAAGTCCCATAGTAGGTCACAGTAGCTAGCAGAGCTCATGCTTTTCTGTTGGTGGGTTTTACAGAATGTATGAATATAGTCGTGAATGTACTGTCTGTCTGAATCCTGCTCCAGCCCTCTGTGGCTGTATCTAAGTGACAGGGAGCCAAGTTGTATCTAGTATCATGCTCGCCAGTGTCTCCCTCCCCCTGGATGTTGGCCCCAAACCTCTGGTAGGAGAGGCGCCATGTCTGTAACAGTTGTCAAGCCACCAATTGGATCTATGCTGAGGGTGCCCTGGCTGTGGTGTGAGAGTCGCTGGCCCCCCACTCCACAGCACAGCCACCTGGGTCCCATAGAGATGGCCTCTGTTTCCTCTTTTCCAAACCCCAAAAGTTTGCTTCCTCCCCAACTGAGAAGGGATCTCGAGACTCCTGGGTCGGAGGCCATGGAGCTCTCTCCCTGCCCAGCTGTGTAGATGACACTGCAGTGAGGGGGGTCCAAGGCTGTTGCTGCTACTTGGAAGTCCCTGCCTCTGTAGATCCAGCCTTAACCATCCACTGTCACCCCAGTGCTAGCACATCCTGCACAAAGGAGCTATCAGAGTTCCTGCTGTGAGGGAACGGAATAATGAGAATAGTGTACCAAAGATGATGAAATACCACGTAGTGTCTACATTTTGCCATTGAGTTGAGTACATCCTTAGAAAACTGAATGTAACAAAAACCTAGGACATTTTTGGAAATTGTTAGGCTTCTAACAACTTTGTGTGAATTTTTATCAAGCACTGTTTTACGAACTATGTAAAATGTTATAAAAATGTAAAATAAAAAAAACCCATGTTTTGAGTTATGAACTGTTTGTCTCACTCTTCCATGGACTTGGTGATTTTTGCAGTTGAGGCAGATGACAGGTGTCATTTCAGAAAATATATGATTGTGATTCTTGGAGGTTAGGGACTAAGAGGTAAGACATAGGGGTATTTTTGTTGTAACAAGATTTTTGCTGTAGTACTACTTCTTCCTAGCAAATTAATTGCCAGGTTAGTAGAGGAATTCTGGTTGGAATGCAACACGGAGGTCCCAGGGAAAGCCCAGGAGATGGCTCTCGTGGGTGTGGTGGCGCCTAGGGACTGGCAGTGTTTTCATTCAGCCTCCTCATCCTGGGCTTCCTTGCTCTGCGTGATTTGCAGTAGACATTTTCTTGTCCTTCAAAGAACTAGGCCTTGATTTTATTATCTTAAGGACAGAGAAATTAAATAGTTGAGGATCAGCCAGATGGGCATAGAATCCAGGGACTGACAATTCTCAGAGTTTTTATTTTCAGTCTTCATGCAGGACCACAAGGCCGTGTGGCTGGAAGGATCGTAGACGCGGAATCAGAGATGTGTCAGCCTGGCTGTGCTACTCCTCCTCGGGCAGGGACTAGTCGTGCCCTGGCCCCTGAGCCCTGGCTTCTGTGTATTTAGAAGCAAGAATGTGGCTTAGACATCTTGGATTCCTTTTGACTTTAAGCTTCCATAGTTTTGTTATGAGGGAGTTGATTGTCATCAGTGACACACAAGGGTTAGAGCTTTGAACACTTGAATTCTTGAAGAGAAAGCAATGTATGAATTGAAACTTTCCTCTGAAGTTGGAGGGAGTGTTACTTGCTTTTTTTTTTTTAAATAAAGATTGATTGATTTATTTATTTGAAAGTCAGAGTTACATAGAGAAGGAGAGACAGAGAGAGAAGTCTTCCATCTGCTGGTTCACTCCCCAATTGGCCGCAATGGCAGGAGCTGCACCAATCCGGAGCCAGGAGCTTCCTCAAGGTCTCCCACTTGGGTGCAGGGGCCCAAGGATTTGGGCCGTCTTCTACTGCTTTCCCAGGCCATAGCAGAGAGCTGGATGGGAAGTGGAGCAGCTGGGACTTGAACCGGTGCCCATATAGGATGCCGACACTGCAGGGGGCAGCTTTACCTGCTCTGCCACAGCTCCAGCCCCACCTGTTAGTTATTTTTTTTTTCTTGCTCTAGGATGCCCCACTGGTATGCGACAGAGCTGGGACTCAGCTCCTTTTTTCTTATTTCAGGGCCAGAGCTGTCTTCCTTTGAATCTTTTACAGTCATTGCTATGAGGAAGACAAAAGCACTGTGTTAATATTTGAAAATTTTTCAAAATTTAAAAACAAAAGGCTTTTTCTTTTACCAGTGGACTTAAACTCTGACACACTCATTTAGATATTATTGTCAGTTGTGTGAGTTGAGTAGCTTAACTGCATCTTCTAAGCTTCAATTTCCTTATCTGTAATAAAAAGAAATAATGAGATCTGTGCTAGGGAAGTGAGGGGCACTTTACATATCGAATCTAGCATATGGCCAGCGAAGGTTTGTTTTTTTCCATTGATCTTCATATGTGCACAGTGGACTCTTCCATGTACTTCCACCCATCCAACAGAGTATTTGTAAGCCCTCAGTATACTGTCTCATTGCAAGCATGTGTTATACACTGCAACAACAGTGGTGGCTAACTGCTGTGGGGGCTCTTGAAGATAGTGTGTCTATAGAGCCAACAAGCAGAGGAACTACCCTCCTGGTGCAGGGTTATGCCTGGTGCTGGGGACTGCGATTTAGGTGCATCTGCCTGAGCAGAGATATGGGCCCCCAACAGAGAACTACAGAGTAAATGGGATAGGTACAGTGGTGGAGATGGACATGGAAGACTGGGCGGGTGCAGGCAGCAGTGACAAATAGTACAGTGAATAGTGGTAGCTTGATCTGACCTGGTTTCTTATCCTTGGTGTGTTCATCTGAATTTTTATTGTATTCATTCTTATGGGGCAGGGTTTCAGCTTTGGTCACTCGTACAGTGAAGCCCAGAATGACACTCTCCATACATAAATGTAGACGTTTTTTAAATGGCAGTGATAAATTTCAAATGTCATTACTATTTGAGGCTTGCAACTGCATGTATCATAAGGACTGTGTTTTATTAATATCTCTACTCCTTTCTGTTAAATTGCAGTTTTAACACCTAGACAAAGATACATGTAAGAAAGTAAGTTTAGGAAATTTGCAAAATATGCTACTATGCAACCAAAGATTAAATTGATTTGTTATCTGTGCATTTAGCTACAATTCATTTTAATTGTCTGTATGAAGTTAAAAAGTATTAGTGTCAGATACAGATTCATCACCGGAGCGTGATTTAAGGCTGGTGCTGGAGAACGCAGGCATGTGTTCCGGCAGATGTTTGTATAAGGCGCTGTCTTTCCTGACAGCAGTTAAAAAGTATGGTTATAGTAATCAAATTGTGGTGCAGCGACTCAGAGGCTAGGGCCAGATTGAATTAAAATAGATATAAGATTTATGAATAGCAATAGCTGTGATAAAATTTCACTGCCTTCTTCAACAGGAAGGACTTTTTCCACAGTGGAAAGAAGAAAATCTAATAACCACTTTTCTAAAACTGTGTTTTGCTGACTTTCATTTTCCCCTCCTAATTATGGCATCAAAACAATAACTGCTGGGTTTTTTTTCTTGCTGTAATAAACACTCCCCATCTTATTAAGAATACAGCATTAAAATAAACATCTTAAAAAATGTTTTAAATGATTTATTTGGGAAAGAGAGAGAGCTCCCATCCACTGGTTTACTCTCCAAACGTACTCGACACTTGGAAGCTAGGAATTCCATCCAGGCCTCTCACACAGTGGCAGGGACCCAGTGACTGTCTACTGCTGCCTCCCAGGGCGGCACTCTCAGGAAGCTGGAATTGAGAGCAGAGTCAGCACTCAAACCCAGCTACTCTGACATGGAGCATGGGCAACCTAAGTGGAGTCTTAGCAAAAATCCTACAAAATGGAGTGGGCGTCTGGCCTGACACCTGCGTCGAGTATCTAGGTTCCGTACCTGGCTGTGCTTCTGAGTCCAGCTTCCTGCCAGTGCAGACCTTGGGGGGCAGCAGGTGATGGCACAAATACTTGTGTCCCTGCCCCCTTCTGGGAGACCTGAATTGAGTACCTGGTTCCCAGCTTTGGAATGGACCAGCTCCAGCTGTTGTGGGCTTTTGGGGCTGAATCAGTGGATGGGAGCTTTGTGAATTTGTGTGTATGTGTGTCTTGAATTTAAAAAAAAATTGACGGAAGTCTAGCCTATGGGATTTGTGCTCCATTTTAAAGAAATCTTTATCGTTATCCTGGCTAGGTTTTATTTGGTTTCTATTTTATACCAAATCTTGTGAAGGTCCCCTTGATCTTTAGTAACTTGCTTAGTCCTCACAACATTCCTATATACAGGTATTGTTATTACTGTTGTACAAGTA